>PVIC010051289.1:0-12524 GCA_004025085.1 Thryonomys swinderianus
CAAGTGCTCACCACTGAGGTTCACCCAGAGCAGTTGTAATGTTAATGTTGCATCTATGCACAGTAATCATATTTGTTAGTTCATTATTTCCTTATTGGATTACTTTATTAACATTAATAAAGTATGTGCCAATCACTGTGATATGCATGTATGTGGAAAAGTGAGGGACATGTACATATGTATGAATGATAAACATAATTAAATAACATGTTGTCTTAGAAGGTGAATAAGTGTAAAGAAAATAGACTGGGAATGAGAGGAATCTGAAATTAGGATGGGCATAATTTTAAATAAAATATGTTGGATGTTATTATGAATCTCGTCATTAAGAGCTACTTCCTTATTCTTTTAGTAATTCAGATACCCATCAATTTAAGGGCAACATACTAGACACAGTGTTATACTTCCACATTGCAAAGTGGGGAAAAAAAACATGCTATATATCTTTGAATAGCCTTATGAATTTTGGAGACTACGGGTCAAGATCAATGACCATGGTAAATGTGGTAAGGGGTTAGCAGTCTGGGTACAAGGAGAAGTAAAACTACAGGGTGAGTGTGTGCGTGTGTGTGTGTGTGTGTGTGTGTGTGTGTGTGTGTGTTGAAAATGAATGAAGACACAAGGAGATACTAGCAGTAAGCTGTAAAGGAGTTACCTAAGGCAATGCAGAATGGAAAGCCGAGGGAAGGTAGAGTTTTGATTCATCTTATACTTGTGTTTTCCTTTCATATTTAAGTATTACTCAGAAGGGAACCTTTCTTACTTCTGAATTTTTTTTCAGGATATAACATCAGATTCTTTTATTCTTTTTTTAATTGAATTCTTTACTGGTACATTTTATATACAGCTCACAATCACACACAATATTGGGGAATTTGTACCAGTATATGATACAAGTTAATTCTCATTTTTATCCACATCCCTACCCACCCACAACCCCCACCCCCTATATACATGCTCTTTCATTTTCTTTCAGAATCATATTTATTCCTTTCCCTCACTATATTCCCACACCAAATTCCCTTTGGATATTTCCTATTTTACAAAAACTATCATAAATCATGCTTTCAAGTCTCATCAGTAGTATAGAAATATGTGGTCTTTTCCTTACAGAGTCCATTGCATTTTGCACATCCTTTGAATGATTTTTACCACTTGCACTTACTTGTATCAAGTCTTATATTTCCTAAGAGAGCAGTTGCCGTATTTCTTTCTTGTTCCTCTTAAACCCCACTGGCTAGTGTCATTTCTGGCCCAGAATATGTACACAAACATAGAATAAATATTTGTCAACTAACATTAATAAAAAAATTTTCAACTGTCTAAATAATAATACTTTAGATCATTTTGTATCAGATACTTTATGCATTTTACCTTTCGTGTCTTACCACATGCTTTATGACGGTATAGAGAGCTGATTTTTTTTGCAGTGCTAGAGATTAAAGCCAAGGCCTTGTCCATGCAAGGCAACCATTCCACTTCTAAACTACATTCCTTTTAACAAGAAGTGACATTTAGAAAAAATGTGTTAGATTTAAAAGCTATTGCAGTTATTTAAAATCCACAAAGCAACTTTTCATGTTTTACTTTTTTTCCTATTACTTTCTCCTTCTTGCTATTGTGTTCACTAAAATAAGTAGTTGATGAGACATCTGAAAATTTATTTTGAGTTTTCTTATACTCCTTCAATTCCTGGTGTTTCTTGGTAGCATACTTTAATATTCTCTGAAGAAAAACACATGAATTGAAAAGATGTTGGATGTGGGTGTATCCTGAATGACCCTTTGGTTATACAATAGGGTTGCTTGACCATACTCTCTAATAGTCTTGACTCATAACTGCCTCTTCTTCCTTCCTTCCTTCCTTCCTTCCTTCCTTCCTTCCTTCCTTCCTTCCTTCCTTCCTTCCTTCCTTCCTTCCTTCCTCCCTCCCTTCCTTCTTTCCTCCCTCCCTCCCTCCCTCCCTCCCTCCCTCCCTTCCTTCCTTCCTTCCTTCCAATTCTAAATGTATCACTGCATTATCTTTGCCAAGCTGAAACTATGAAATGCTGCTACTTTTAAAAAAATTATTTTCTCCCCACTTTTGAAGTTTAGAGTCTTCTTACTTTTATTTTTGTTATTTAGTGCTTTTATTAGACACATCACATTATTGACTTCTGCTTATTTATTTGACTCCAGATGTTGCCTTTCCCTTTCTCACCTTTATTTTTAACTTCAGAGCTTCTTTTATTACACCATCGATCATCAGTTTTGCTTCATTACAAGTGTGTTTTCTTAATATTAGGTTTCCATGCCCTATTATCCAAATCTATATTTTATTGCATTTTTGTTAGCCCATATGTTTTCCTCAAATCTGTCTTCTGTTTCATAAATGACATTGATTTTGTACTGAAGAACTTCCTTGGTGAAGTCAGATTATTTTCCTGTTTGTCTCATTACTGTGCAAGTTTGTCTTCCCAGTGCCTAAACCAGTTCCTGTCCATTACATGTCTTGAACCAGGTTTTCCTCAGAACCTAGGGGGAAATTATCTTTTAGAAAAAGATGAACATTAGAATGTGTGTAGGAGAATATTTTTTGTACTTCTGGTTTCAGATACTACTATCTTTCTATTAAAATATTGAATTCTAGTTCACTGCTGTTCCACATGGTTGATGAATTATGAAGCTGTGGATAAGCACTAATCTTAATTGAAAGTATTTAGCCCTAATTGCTTTTTATCCACAAACAAGCCCTGAGTTCTTCTCACAAAGTCTTTCTTTTATAAACATACACTGAATACTTATATGCCAAACACTGTGGCAGATGCCAAGTAAAACAAACACAACTCACATTCTCACTACCCTCGTGTGGTTCTTTGTATACTTGCATTAATTGTGATTGTGGTCAGATATTCAGAGATCAGGTTGTAAACTTGACATTTCCATATTTTCAGGGTCACACAGTTCACATTTTTCATTTATGTAATTGTTGAAAACAAAAGCAAGAATTGTTCATACACAGTATGAACAAAGAGACAGATTACAAAAGAATTCAGCTAGGGGAAGCTTCACAGAGTCCTCTCCTGTATTCTATACCCAATTCTTCTTGTGCAATGCAGTGTTGCCTGTGGCATAGATCAGACTGCAGAAGGAGCGGATGGAGCTAAGAGGCTGATGAGCACACGCTAAGGTAGCAGCAAATGAATTGTTAGCTCTGATTTAACGCTGAGAGGAAATTGAAAGCCTACTACTTAAAATTGCCTGTGAGCATTTACTCCATGAACAGTGCAGCATGAGATTGGACTTTTTACCTAACTTCTAGCAAGGAGAGCACAAAGGTAAAGTTAGATGGTGGCCAGACTTCCCTCATCAAGGTAAATCAAAGCTTTGTTGTTTACAGCACTGTTTCAGTCTTTACACAACAGGTGATTGTGCCACATCTAGAATGGTGTCACTAGTTAGGAGGATGGCTTTTAATTATACTCTGAAAATATATGCTAATGTTTCATTTGCATTACATATTGGTCAATTCATATGGTCGTCTATGATGCTGCCCAATGTTTTATCAGCATTTAACTATTGAGATCTTTCTCTTAAACTTGTCAGAATGACTATTCCATTCATTGGTACTCTCTCCATCATCCCTGCTAAAGGGTCAGGGAGGTATAAACAAGATATTACTTGGCTGGGGATTTAGCTCAAGTGGTACCGCGTCAGCCTTGGATGCACAAGGGCCTGTGTTCAATACCTGGTACTACCAAAAAAAAAAAAACATATTAATTCAGAAGGACAAAAAGAATATAAAGGACAACATGGTGAATGATTCCAAACAAGTTTGGAAGACAGCAAACTAATGAAAGAAATCTAATAAATGAAGTATATAAAAAGAAATAGGAATATAAATGGCTGCTGGAGATGCAATACCTGTAAAAGTCAAACAGCTTTGCAAAATCCCGGGAACATGAGATGACACGTGTGACCCACGATATGACTGTTGAACATGTGCATACAAAATGATGGAACTTCTTTTATCAGTGGTCCCTACCTAAGCAGTCAAGTAACTACCCCGCCCTCACCCATCATAATCCATACGAAGCTTAGTTCAGAGAAACTGAATTCAAAGACAACAGGCACATCAGGTAGTGAAATTTAAGGACTAAGAACATTACAATTGTGTAAAAATAAATCTACTAAAATATAGGTATAGGGAGGTGTTTCCCTTGCCTTAAACCTTGATTCCTGGACAGCCAAGTTTATACCACGACAGCTCACCTCTGGAGCCTTCCCCTTCATCAAGCTCATAGGGGCTCTTGGGGAGGGAGCTCAGTCACGAGTGTGATAAATGGATTAGTGCACTGATTAGATTGGCACAGTGTGGGTGAATAGACTTAATGAAGACAGAAGTCTCACACTGGGAGTGGGTGTACCACCCAGAGGGCATGTAGCCTGGGTGGAATATAAAGGGAGAGAGGGAAGGCAAGCTCACTGCTTTTTGTCTACCCTATCATAGACAGCTTCGTGCCTACCATGCCTTTCTGCCATGCTATCTTGTCTTGGAACCAGCAAGTTATGTATGGACTAAAACTTCTATAAACTATGATCCAAAATAAACCTTTCCTCCTACTACTCAGGAGTATCTGGTGTTTTGTCCCAGCAATAAGAAAGTAACTTAGACATATTCTTTCCTTACCACACAACAATACCCATTTTTCTTTTTTTCTTTTTTTTTTTTTTTGAGACAGGGTCTTGCTTTGTAGTTCAAGCTGGCCCTGAGCTCACTATGTAGTCCAGGCAAGCCTTGAACTCAGCAATCCTCCTGCCTCTGCCTCCCAAGTGCTGGGATTACAGGCGTGAGCCACTACGCCCGGCAAACAATACCCATTTTTCAATCAACTTCTTATTTTAACATATGAAGAACAACTGACAATCATCAAACATTAGAGAAAAGAAAATTTAGATGACCAAGAGGTTAAAACCAAAAACAAACAAAAAGCTAAAGACAGAAAAAGACAATCAATGATGGAAGAAGCAAACATAAAATATAATTACTATCAAGGAGATAAGAAAAACATAATCAATCTGTCTTTGAAATAGAAAAGGAATTGTCTACATAGAAGACAGTGAAAGGGAAAACAACAGCTTTTAGAAATTAAAATTTTGACAAACAGTAAGGGTTGTGACTTGTCCTTCCTGAGTGACCTGGCATGATCTCAGAGCTGCTGGGAAGCCCATGGTCTGGAAGAGCAGGACTTCCAGTAGGAGGATGGGCACTGCGATGGCGTGACTATGTGGCAGAGGAAGGGACGGAGTAGCAGAAGATGGTTCTATGCCTGGTGGAGATGCCACTGAGCTGGAAGGTGTCTTGATCCAGGAAGAGACCATCGCGAGCCCAACACACCTCTGTGCCTAGTTCCCCTCTGGTCAGACACTGCGTCTCTTACCATGTGGAGGATGTGTGCTCGTAGTCTTGGCGGTCTGGAGTGAGCACAGCTATTTAAACTGTTGAAGCTCCTAGGATAGGAATAAAAGCTCTAGCCATAGGGAAAATATGTGGTGCTTGATGGAGATGACCCTTCAAAGAGAAGCATTTTACATGGAAGTCAGAGAAATGTTAAGATTGAGGAGATTTAACTTTTTTTTCTTACATAGAAACTTTCACCTTGGCTGTCAGTTTTCTTTGGCTGCGATTTTCTTTTGGCTTTTTGAAAAGTAAAGTTGTCTGATTAGCTTTGTATCTTCTTAATCTGGAAGTAGAAATATCATAAGTTATTGAATTTTTTTAACAAAACCCTGAGACCCTGTCTCAAAACAAAACAAAAAAATAATTTCCTGCTTACTATAAAGCCTTCAAAGACAGACCTTTGGCTCTTGTGAAGATGAAGCCTGAAATTTGTCTTGCATCAGAGATGATTGCTTTTGCTGGGTGTGAGAGTAGTTGAAGAACGTGGTATTTCATCTATTCATGAAGCAATCTAGATTGGCTGATGTAAAAACCTTGTTTCTGATCGAAAGGGATGGAGAAATAATTTCAGAAACAATTCAGAGGTATGAATTGGAGCCTACTGGTGTCTTAAACATTTCCTTCCTTCCTTCCTTCTTTCCTTCCTTTCTTCCTTCCTTTTTTCTTACATGAGACTAATATACTATTTCAGGAAGAGAAGTAATACTACGCCTTTTAAACAGAGGTTCAGTTTAAGGCTTGCAATTTCCCTCTGGCATTTTAAAAGGTAAAGCTATCTGATTAGCCCTATATCTTCTTAATCTGGAAGTAGAAATATTATAGGTCACTGAATTATTGAAAAAAAATTCCTGCTTTCTATAAACCACTCAAAGATTAATGACACTGAGTTCCTATCCTAGAGGGAGGAAGCTTCCAAATGCCTGACTGAATATTTCTTCTTAAATATTGTATGAAGTTGGTTTGGATTGTTTTCAAGTGTGGAGTCCAGACTTTCCAGAACAGTCCTGAGGGCATCCTGTGGGCCATGATCCTGGTTTAAGGGCAGGTGAGGACTGTTGAGATTTCTGAGTTGTAAGGAATGATGTCTCAGCATCTCTGCATCACAATGACAAGAAGATCCATGTCTTCAAATTCCAGGGATGCAGTCCGGGTGTTTTCTATTTTAACATCGAGTTGTACCACATTAGAATTGAAGCAGCGCATGCAATGTCTACATAATAAGTGGGGAAGTAAGCTTTCCCGCTCAGACCCATGTAGACTAGAATGTCGTAGACTAGAGCACTTGGCATCTTTTATGATTCTTGCAGAATCTGATCTATTTTTGGGTGCTAAGCCATATAAAACAATTGAAGATAACTTAAACATTGGCACTGTTTTTTCTCTCTGAAGAAAAATTTTCTTTACTCACAAGGGAAAGATACATGTCAATATTTTCACCTTACTACTTATCAAGGGATTTGTGCAATGAATACTTAGGTTATCATAAATTTTGTACAAAGTACTTGAGCTTCTTTTTTTAAAACATAATGGGAGTGTGCAGATGCTTTTGTGACAGAAAAAGCAGATAACAATTTTAATGGTTTTTCTTAGATTCGCTCCAGAACCCTCTCCAATTTCATTTCTCAGAATAGAGAGTATACTATTAAATGTCAAAAATTCCTCTCCTTTAATGCTTGTTGTTCTTTCCAGTCAAGGCCTTATAAACTTAGAAGTTATCATGTTGACATTTCTGTAAATGTTATTATAAAATATGTTAATGGAAGATGTAAGGAGGGACATGGAAATGACAGACCAGGGCTGATAGATCATTGCATTACTATCCATTGCCTGATGGTCACTAGTTTTGCATGCACATGTGCAACATTGTCCAGAAAAATGAAACATACCCCTGGAAGTGATGGACATTGGTTAAGTATCTAGTCTTATGGTAAACAGCACATTTTCACTATTGTACTTTCCTTGTTTTGGAGTTAATTTTTTTAAAACATTTATATAACTGTGTTAAGATTAACTTCAAATAATAAGAATTTATTACATTATAGATTATTCTTAAATATAAGAACAAAACAATACTGGAGATATATAAAATCTATATATAAGTTTTAGATTACCAATGTATGATTTTTAAATGCATGGAATGTATATAAATATGAATTTAAAATATGAAATTTTTACTCATATGTGTATAATAGCTTAGTCACTGAGTTTTGTGATAAATCATTGTATTTCTCCATGATTGATGTTTTACAGTAGATATCATCTAGTGGATATTTTTATTCTCCACTTAAAAATCAGTTTCTTTTACCTTAGAACATGTATGTGCTTTTTTAAAAGTAGAGATATATTTCCCAAAACATAGGATGTCAACATTTTTTAGTGTTTAAGAAAACCAAGAACTGTTCACTGGTGACTATCCTTAGATATTTTCTATTCTAAAATTTACATGTCATTTTAGTGCAGACAGTGATGCCCCTTACCCTTTACTGGAAGGTGACAGGCACTACATGTGAGGAATTTTCAGCAGGCAGCAAGAGTTCTGACAAATTCAAGGCTTTTTTTTTTTTTTTTAGTAAGAGTAGACGTAGTGACAAGTCATTAGTTTAATTCCCTTCATAGTAACCTGTGGGAACCAGGGGAAGGGAACGTAACTAGAACCTTTACATTAGATTCTAGTCTCCTGTGAGTCGATGGCACACAGTGAAATAATAATTAATAAGTAGACAGAAATGAGGTTCAGAGAGTTTGGGCCTGATCCGTGCTACTCTGGGTAGCAAAAGACCCCAGGCCCCAGCTCACCACACCTTTTATTCAGCACCTCTAGCGTAACAGAATGTTACAGACCCTGTGGGCAGGGCAGACACCTCCCATAGTCCTAGAGACATTATGCAGATGAAGATCCCGCTGGGCAGGGCAGACAGGCAATGGAGTAGTTCTGCCTTGAAGCATCACAGCATGTGGGACCACCAGAGTCTTTGTTGTTAGCAGAGGTGAAGGCGAGTTGAGTCCAGAGTCCGTTTGCACCAGGAAGGACTGATCAATTTTGACCTTCCAATTATTTTTCCCAAAACCTGTTCCCAACAGTAACTCAATTTTTATCTTACATAATTCCAATAATGGTGAAATGACTTATCTGGGTAAGTATCAGTTTCTTAATAGGTAAAATCTGAAGACCCCCAAAACTAAATTCTAGTATTTTGTTTCAGTTCTACGATACCTACTGGTTCAATTATTTTGTTTTTGTTTTTTGAAACAGGGTCTCATTTTGTAGTTTGAGCTGGCCCGGAGCTCACTATGTAGCCCAAGCAAGCCTCAAACTCAATAATCCTCCTGCTTCTGCCTCCCAAGTGCTGGGATTACAGGCATGACCCACTATGCCTGGCCGGTTCAACATTTTAAGATATTTAAATATGTACAAAATACCAAACACATGAAGTTATACAACAGACTTAACATTCAGCTTCCAAAATGTCAGCTCTTTGGTGTTCATGCAATGCATTAAATCTTGGTTCTTCTATAGAAACTATTTACTTTTATCAACAGATACAGCAACACTGTGGCTCCCCCTGCCCCACAGGATCTACTTTTACTTAATTGGAGATCTCTGAGAAAACAATGGACAGAGTAAAAACACTTTAGAAAGCTTCAAGCTCTTTATCTCTGTTGCTGAAGTGATTGTGTTATTTTGAGATTATATAGCACTTTGGAGAAAGCTTTGTGGAGTGATAATTTCTTCCCCAGATGTTACTAGAAACCAAATTATACTCCTTATTTTCTCTTTGGAAAGGTATTTATATTATCTAATTATTAATTAATTTCATGATTTATTAATGTAAGGTTACGAATGATAAAACAAAGGAAAGTTTTATGAGAAATTCTAAAATCTAAAGAATTATAATTTTGATGTAGCCTAAAGGAGCCTCATTAATATTTGGAAAGAACTGATGAGAAGCTGTTGAAAAAGATGGGGAGGTTGAAGCAATTACCCAAGGGGAAATTTTCTAAGGAGGCAAGCAGTGGTCTCAAGAAAGCAGACTTGCTTTGGTAGGGAATAATAAAAGAGAAAACAATTTTTTTAAGGAAATTAGAAGGAGGCTTAATTTGGAGCTATGGAGTTTAGGTCTAGCACAAAAGAACAGAGCAATACCAAGGGCTATTGTCAGTGGTTTGCTAGCCTCAGGAGTCATAAAATTGTACTAACTTTATGAATAATATAATTTTTACTTTGAAAAGATAATGATTTCAGCTAGGCCTAATAAAACACAATCTGATACTAAAACAAAACCTGAATTTAATCAATGATTTACTGAATTTTCAAAAAGCTCATAGTTAGTTTTCAAACTTTGCTGAGAGAAGGTAAAGATTTGTGGTGGGTACCAAAATATAACATGATTTAGTGTGAAAGAAAACATCAGTGATATAAAGGCTAAAATACAAAGTAAATAAAATGAAAGTCAGATTATAAATGTTAAGATGATTTTTTTTTTTTTTTGAGACAGGGTCTTGCTTTGCAGTTCAGGCTGGCCCTGAGCTCACTATGTAGTCCAGGCAAGCCTTGAACTCAGCAATCCTCCTGTCTCTGCCTCCCGAGTGCTGGGATTACAGGCGTGAGCCACCATGCCTGGCTTAAAATGATAGTTGAATGAAAGGCTAGAGAGAGAGAGATATTTGAATGAAACGGTAGGTTAGAGAGATTTCATTGGGAAGTCGGAGAAAAACAGCTCATATTCTTAAATAGGAAGTGGTATTGATTTGGGAATACTAAACAACAATGTCGCATTGAGTTGGTAAGGTTCGGATGATGGGTTAGTGACGGTAATTCTGTAATTACCCAATTGTTAAGTGAAACTTCCTTAAAGAGCTAGTTTAACAATTGTGGAAAAGCTGAAAGAGGTATGAGAAGCTTTGGTTGTAATTGATGGGCTTGGATCAAGTGGATCCACCACTGGATTCAACAGGTCTGGAACATTCATTAGTGGTTAGATGTGTCAGAACCACATTTGAATGAGGAATTAAGGAGCCTTCTGGATAATGACTCTACCTAATAAAAAAGAACATTAATTTTGAGATTTCAGAACTAAGAAGAATATTTGTCACCCTTGAGCAGTAGGAATGCTGAACAGACACCATTTGTGCCACTTAAATTGGTTTCTTCTATGAACCTATGTATTAAAGTAAAAGCTGTTTCATTTACAAGTCTAGAAGACAGGAAGAAACAGCTTTGGTAGGTCATGACTCAAAATGTTTAAAGAATTACGTTTTGTACAGTTCTAAGATTTGATCCTCTCGGAATTTGAATGCCACTATTTCCAAAGCAGCAGAAGTGATGGGCTAGGTCGGAGAACAGTGAGCTGAGGAGTTTTTATCGCTAGCTAAGGAGCCTGATCATATTCAGTGAGGAAAGGCCAAGAAAGGTGATATCAGGACAGCTCTAATGCTAAGAATCTAAATTGGTTAGACTACATGCAAGACGGCTAGTGGGGGTCCCAAAGCTGTGCAAGGGAAAAACATTTCCAGGAGGCTGATCATAAATTATGAACAAAGAAAAACAACAAATCAGGGATGGACAGAATTGGAATGGATATGAGTTGCATAGCATTGTAGGTAAAATACTGGCTCTCTGAAGATGTCCAAATTCTAATATTCTGTGAATATTTTATGCTACATGGCTAGTGAGCGAGTAATGAACATTGCAAGTACAATTAATGTTGCCATCTCCCTGGGGGTAATAGTTTGGATTATTCACATACGACCAACATACAATAGTCTCTAAAAGTGGAGAAGTATACAGAAAGAGAAATCCAGAGGGAGAAGTACAGTGGTCATTGGAGACTGAATATGGATGAGGCGCACAAGCAATACACTCAGAGCTTTCCAGGAAAAAAAAAAATGTAAATGAATTTTTCCCAAGAATCCTCAAAAGAGAACGTAGTCCTGCTGAAACCTTGCTTTTAGCTTAGTTAGCTCAATGGTAGTTTTCTGTCCTCCAAAAATGCAGGATAATAAACGTGTTAAGAATGGGGGGGGGGGGCGGCACGGGCCGGAGGGTTAGCTCAGTGGTTCCAGCGCCTGCCTCGCAAGCTCAAGGACCTGAGTTCAATCCCCGGTAACCACATATAATGCCGGGCGTGGAGATACGCCTACCAACAATCAACACCGCATACCACAATGCCGGACGTGGTGGCTCACGCCTGTCATCCCAGCACTTGGGAGGCAGAGACAGGAGGATTGCTGAGTTCGCGGCGGCTTGCCTGGGCACCATAGTGAGCTCAGGGCCAGCCTGAACTACAAAAGCGAGACCCTGTCTCCAAAAATAAAAACAAAAACAACAAAAAAAAATGGGGGCCAGGGTTGTAGCTCAGGGATGCTGTGCCACATGCCTGCCTGGTAAGTGAAAGGTCCTAAGTTCGATGCACAGTACTGGGGGGGGGGGGAGAAAAGAAAAAGACTGATTTTGTGATAATTTGTTACAGCAAAAGGAAACTAAAACTGATGTTAATGTTTGAAATTTGAGGTGATTACCATGTACAAAACTAAAATCAAAGTGGGTTAGAGACTTAAATGTAGAAACAGAAACACTAAAACTGCTGCAAAACAGGTTAGTTAAAACTCTTGGAGACACTGGCTTAGGGAGAAACTTTATGAACAAAACCTCTATAGCATGAGATCTAGCAGAAGAAATCAACAAATGGGATCTCTTTTTATTAAAAAGCTTCTGCACAGCAGAAGTGAAAAGACAACTAGCACATAGGGAAAGAATCTTTGCCACCTGTCTCTCAGATAAAGGCTTTCTATCTAGAATATATAAATAACTTAAAAAAATCAGTCCCCCCAATTTAAAGACCTAATTCAAAAATGGGCATCTGAAATGAACAGACACTTTTCCAAGGAAGAAGCAAAAGCTGCCAAGAAGCATATGAAGAAATGCTCAACATGGCTGGTCATTTGAGAGATGCAGATGAAAACAACATTAAAATCTATCTCACTCCACAAAGAATAGCGGCTATCTCAAAATTAGCCAGCAACAAACGCTGACAAGGCTGGGGAGAAAAAAGAACACTTCTCCACTGTTGGTGGGATGGAGACCG
>PVIC010051290.1:0-12520 GCA_004025085.1 Thryonomys swinderianus
GTTTGCAGAGATTTAAGTCCATAATGGACTGGCTCCAGGGCAGGGTGCCATGGCAGGGCACTGCAGAGCAGAAGCAGACCTGGGCAGGGCAAGCAGGAAGAAACGAGCCCGCCTCCCTTCGGCCCCTTTCTGTTCCATCCTGGCTACGAGCCTGTTGGTTGGGGCCACTCAAAGCCAGGGTGGGGACTGTGTCTCCAGTAAGTTCATTTTCCAGACTCCAAATGATACTGATCCAAGCAGGGGACTGAGCCAGTTATCATTCCCAGAGTCCATAGACACACTCCCTCCGAGCAGGCGCCTCGCACGAGCCCCGCCTCTGAGTCCAGAGGCTTTGGGGACACGTAGACACAGCTGTGCCGTGTCATAGGGAGCACTACCGCCACCCCAAAAGTGCCTGTGTTCTGCTTATGTATCCAAGCCTTCTACTCTCGACCCCTGTAACACTGACCTTTGTACTGTCTCATGGTTTAGTCTTTTCCAGAGAACCATACAGCATGTAACTGTGCAAGAGTGGCTTCTTAAACTCTGTAGCACGCATTAAGCTTCCTCTATGCCTCTTTACGGCCTGCCGGCTCATTTCTTTTCAATCAGTTGGTAATATTCCTTGGTTAAGATGTACCAGTTCTTTCGCTGCCTGAAGGTCATTTCCATTGCTGTTAGATGTAGGCAGTTAGGTTTAAACCTAAAACAAGCACCTGTGTGTAGGTTTTGGTGTGCACATATGTTCTCAGCATATAAAAAGTAAAATTTTAAGAAAAATAATCCTGTTTTTCTTAAATTCATAAGAGCCGGAACTCAAGGAAAACAAGCAACAAGAGCAATCTCTATGACTTTGGCTTCAATGTAGACGACCAGGTCTAAGAGACACACGACCAGACGTCAGGGATGGGCCTCCCACGTGGGCGGCCAGTCACTGGGGAGAGTTTCAGGCTTGGATGAAGGACGATGAAAGGCCACTGAGCAGGAAGTGGGTCAGGGTCAAGCCGGCCGCAGGCCCTGCAAGGCGCAGCATGCTGCTCTGCACTGCCAGGGAGAGACAGCATGAGCTTAGAAAGGAAGGGGACAGAGATCGGCCCCTGAGCCTGGACAGGCACGGAGCTGGCAGGTGTCGTCGTAAAGAGACACGGGCATGGCGACAGGAGAGGAGCTTCTGGGTCTTAGCCACGTGCTGACTCTACGTTTCTGAGAACTATTACACCGCCTTAGGTTGCAGTTCCTAATTCATAAAATGTAACGGGAAACTGCAAATGAAAATGAAACCTGCAAACACCGCAGCATCTTTCTTTTGTTGTTCTTTTGTTTTGTTTTTAAGGTGGGGTTTTGCGGTGCGGCCTAGGCTGACTCAAGCTATAGAATCCTCGGGCCCCACCTCCTGAGTGGCTGGGACGGTCACACACACCGCTGCCAGCCTGCAGCACCTCCGATAGCCCTTCCGTGCTCCAGGCGACGCTGCCGCGAGGCTGGGCCAGCACACAAATGGCGTGGCTCCCGGGCTCGCCAGCCTCCCTGGGCCTGCACCCCGGGCCCTGGTGCTTGTCCCTCCTTGGTACTCAATCTTCCTGAGGTACGAGTGACAGGGTCCACCTGGGGAGCAGCAGCAGGGCCAGGCACAGAGGGACCAGCCATTGCGGAAGGACCAGCAGCCCTGACTGGCACGGGGGACTTGGGTAGGGAGGTGAGAAGAAAGAAGCCATGGTTCTTGCCCATCTGTAACATACAAAATATAATACGACATACGTGACGTGTAAGGGATTTGCCAAGTGGGCTGACAGTGGCTGCCTACAGCAGGTGAGAGTCCATACGGGGAAGCGGAAGGGTCTGTGGCAGAGGCCGAAACTGGGATCCGGAGAGCGAGTTCCACAGGCAACGGAGAAGACTCGAGCCCGCGAAGAAGCTGAAGGGAAGACTTCCTCTTCTCTTCCTACTTCCTGCCGGGCTGTGAGCCTATTGGCTGCTGCCACCCACACCCTGGGTGAGTCCCCCACTGTGGGGAGCCAAAGGGCAACCGCGCCCAAAGATGGCGCTGAGGATTGGGCATTGCCTGATCAGCTGGCTTGCTTCCATGATACGGCCGCACGACCCCGCAGAGAGATGCAACCACGGAGCACGGGTTTGAGCCTTATTGTTATTACCACCACCTGTATAGGCGCTTGTATATCTTCCCATGGGGGCCCTCCCACCGAGTACGGGTGATGTCAATCAAGGCCTGTGATCAGCTGCTGCATGCGGAACTCGTGGAACCTGGGTTGCCACGTGTCCTCCAGGCATTGGCCTGTGGATATATATGCTGGGAGATGCTTGTAAAGAGAGTTTTTTTAGAGCTTTGGCTCGGGCGCGCGTTCCTGAATAAACAGCAGAAAGAAGAGCTCGCGGTCGCGTCTTCCTTGCGGGTCAAGGGGGAAGCAACACCCCACCCCGGGCTGGGGCCACAGACTACCAGGGCTGAGCTCCACCGACCCGCTAGGCGTCCTCGATCCACTGTGTTGGCTTCACCGCGCTCCCACTGATGGCAGACATGAGGAGAACAGAAATAGAGATGTGGGTGGCATGGAGTGGCCACCCGGCCCCTGGTACAGCGGGTCCCTCCCGCAGAGGCTGATACGACCCCACATTAGCAGACAAAGCAGTGAAGGCCTCTGCAGTTGGGTTGTAGGTTTGGGGTCCACACTGGTCATTTATGGCACTGTGGTGTACACACCGTGGACCCTTATCTGACTGGCGTTTTCTGCTACCTGCTTCCCAGCAGAATAATAGGGCTGCCTCCGCCAGCAGTCTCAGTGTTCAAATCCCAGGCCTGCCTGGACTTCAGAGAAGGAAGACTCGGCGAGTGGTCCTAGCAGTGGCCATGCAGGCGGCCCGCCCGCTGCCCACTCCGTGCGGCAGAGGGGCACTGTCACCCAGGCCTTGTGGGGGAGGGGGCGGGGAGCCAGCTTGACAAACACTCCAGTGGAGGCAGAACTCAGGGCTGAATCACTGAGGCCACAGCTTTCCTGTTCCTTTTTATTTTTATTTTCATTAGTACATGTTTGCGTATTCTATGATCACCCTCATTGCGGGATCCAGCACATGGCTGTGACACACCCCAATTCCTTTACACCCCCTTTGCCTCCCCTCTCTCCTCCTACCCTCCATCTCTTGGTTCTCTTCCCCTTTGCAAAAGATCTCTTTGTTTCCTGTTATCTTTTATTTTGCTCTTTAGTTTATTTGTTTGTTTGTTTGTTTGTTTGGGTGGTACTGGGGATTGAACTCAGGCCCTTGTGCTTCCAAGGTAGGTGCGGTACCACTTGAGCTAAACCCCTGGCTCCTTAGTTTATTTATACTTTGGGCTTCTCATATAAAAAGAAATCATGTGATATTAACCTGTGTGTCTAATTTTTAACTTAACATTATGGTCCCAAGATATACCCATTTTCCTACAAATGACTCAGATTTACCCTTTATTATAGCAGAGTAATACTCCATTGGGTATAAATAGCATGTTTGTTCATCCACCCAATCTGCTGATGGGCATATGGGCTGCTGTTATGGGCCATGCTGCTGCAAGCATGCCAGGCATGGGTCCCTGTAACACGCACACTTTAACCCTTTGCCAGCCCACTTCTTACGGGCCATCCGTGAGGGTCTCCCCCAACTCCCAGAAGCCACCTATCCTGTGCACCTGCCCCTCTGTGTCTGCAGAGCTGCTCCCGAGCCCGGGTCCTCTGTGTGTGACATGAAGCTGACAACCAAAGCCCAAGTGGGCTGTCTGTGTGGAGTGCTCAGCGCAGGGCCTGGCAAACGGGAAGCCGGCTAGTCCATCACACTCAGGGCTGGCCCGAGCGAGAGGGACGACCAGTCTGCCGCCAGGGCAGCTCAGGAAGGCACTCGGACACGTGGCTCTTCCTCCTCCTGCTCTTCCTCCTTCCTGTGCATCTGGGGGGCTGTGGTAAAGGCGGCAAGCTTCCGTATCTGGGGTGCTCTTTCAGGGGGCGACGGCAGTCCCGGGGTCCAGGGAGCCTACTCGCTCTCCCTGGCCCCTCACGGCCGAGCTGTGGCCACTCTGAGGCTGCGACCCTGAACCAGGCTGTGTGGTCGGAGAGTGAGACGTCCAGCAGCAGCCTCTGTGTCACGTCCCGTGCTGAATGAAGGCTGAAACGCGGATGGCCAGGGCCTAACTGCAGAGCTGCAAGACACCGGGAGCAGCGGCTGAGGCACACGGGTCCACAGAGGTGCACTGAGCCGCCTCGCGCTCTCTCCGTGACAGGCGGGACAGGCAGACAGGACGCCAGTCAGCATGGAAGGCCAGTGACCCACCAGCCTGACCCCACCAACGTCTACTGAACCCTCCTTCCAACCAGGGCTGGAACTCTTTTCAAGCCCACAAGAGCCTCAGGGCGTTTACCAAGATAAACATTCTGTGTCGTAAAGTCCATCTCAATAAATCTGAAGCCTCAGATCCCGGTCACACAAAGAAAACTCTGTGGCCGTAATGGAGTTGAGTCAAGATTCAATGCAGAGAGCTCTCTGGGAAACTCCCCAACTTTTGGGAATGAAATATCGCACTTCAGAATAAGTCATGGGTCAAAGAAAAAACCAAGAGAGAAACTGGAAAGTATTTTAAACCAAAGGAAAATGAAAAGACAAGCTATCACAATGTGTGGGATGTGGTGGAAGTGGCGGGGAGGCTACGCCCGCTGCTACGAGGAATAACAAAGGTTTCCACTGCAGGCCTTGACCTCTGCCTGGAGAAGCCAGAAGGAAACCAAGTCAGATCCAAGGAAAAAGAAGGAAACAATTATGCAGTAGCCAGAATTTATGACTTGAACTCCAAAGACCCTTGTGTCCACCCGAGGACACCCCGCTGGCGCCTGGAGGGATCTGGGGACACACAGGAAGCCACTTCCAGATTTGTTCCACTCTGGTCCGCAGAAGGAATCCCCCGTCTCTGCCAAGGACCTGAGCCAACTGAGGCAAGAGGCTCTCGAGTGGGCCGATCTCACGCCTCTCTTAACGAGAAAGAGGTGGCGATGAGGCAGGAAAGTCACGAGTTCAAGTACAGACTGGAAAACTCAGCGAGACCCGTCTCCAAGTTAAACAAAGAAGTGGTGGGGGAAGTAGCCTGGCGTGAAGGCCGTGGGTTCAGGCCCCGGTACCACCCAAACCCAGCACTGACACCTCCGAGATCCCCTCTCTGGGCTGACACCGGTGTGTGAGCAGCCAGGCTGTGGCTGAGGAGCTGATGGAAACGGGCCCCACCCCAGCGGCTCTGAGCCTCAGGGGAGACCACAGCCCAGTGGACACCGCAGCCCGGAGACCCTGAGTGGAGCGTCCACTCGCCCTGTCCAGAGACATCGAGCTGGCGTCACCTCCAGGGTCACGCCGAAGCCGTTCGTGACCCAGCAGAAGGGAAGGAATCAGTTGTAAGAAAACGGACGCACCTTGAGACCACACGGTCAGGCGAGTAACCAGACACCAAGCTCACATGTCACATGATTTCTTGTACATGAGAAACCCGAAGAGGAAGATAATAGGCAACGGGAAACAGAAAGACTGGCCTTTGGTAAACGGGAAGGGAGTGAAGATACGGAGGGGAGGAAGAGGGTAAAGGGGTGAGAATGTGTTAGGTGCATATGTCGCTGGCCCACAACGCGTGTTACCATCACCTGCCATGAACACAGACTCATGAACAAGGGAAAACAATTCACACGGAAGAGGAATAAGGCAGAAATAAGACAAAACAGAACAAAGTAATAAAATCAAAACCTGGCAAAGTTCATCCTGTCAGTCACAAGTAAAGGGAGAAAATAGAAATTCCTCGCATCTGGAAACAAAGAGGCATCTTCGCTACAGACACAGAAGGTCGAGGACCACAGGAAACAGGAAGAAATACAGAGGAGAAATACATGTCGGTACATTTCAGAAATTATATGAAAATGACAAACACCATACAAGACACAGTCTTCCCAAAATTTAACCAAGAAAAACAATAGATAGCATGTGTCTGTCTGTCTGTCCACCCGTCTCCAGGCCTGGATGGCGTGGTAGGCGCCGCATACAGCCGACCTGTCTGTTCTCTCCACTTCTACCCAGCTTCGTGCCGGGCTCTCCGCGAAAGGGCTCCTGCGTGTCTCCAGGACCCCGGTCGCAGCCCTCGGTGGGCAGCAGGCAGGAGGCACGGGTCGGTGGCAGATGGCTGACTGGAGGTGTTCGTGGGCTCTGCCTCTGCAGGGCACGGGACGGTGAGCCGTTTCTCCACGTCCTGCGTGAGGGCAGCTCCACTGTGGTGAGGGCTGGGGACCTGGCTCGCGGCCAGGCGGGCTCGGGCAAAGTCTCTGTCAGCTCAGCTCATCGCTACGAAGCTGGACAGCGGCCTCCGGCCCAGGAGGATGGCCACGAAGGTGGCGAGGTGCCACGTGGCCGCCCTGTGCGAGAGCCTCCCGCGCCCACACTTTCGCCCCTAAGGGACGGCAGGGAGCAGCCAGCAGCCACACGGGCCCAGGACGCGGCGGGCTGCTCTCCCTCCAGACAGTGAGGACTACCGGGGTGGTCATGCCGAGAGCAGACCCGGAGGCAGAGGAGGCGCCGGGCACAGAGCTCAGCCCCGCAAACCTGAGCAAGTTGCGGTTCTGCCCCTGGAGGGCATGTGTGACACGCAGCAGCCTCCATGGCGGTGACTGTGAACACCGGGCGAGACCCTCCGTGGGGTCGGAGTGTGGGCCAGCTCGTGGTGGGGGGTGGACGGGAAGTGGGGCCCTGGGCAAAGGCAAGCGGGGAGCCTGCGGTTAGGGTTAGAGGCATACGCACGGCTCCCGGCCGGCCGACGTCTGTGTCCCGAATGCGAGCCGTCCAGGAAGAGCCCTCGGGAGCAGGCGCGGGCGATCCCCCCCACCCCGTGTGAGTCCCGGGAAGCCCCCGCGGTCCCTGGGAGTCGCTTCTCCGCCGGAGTGCCCCTGCCGCGTGCTCTCAGGGCTGGCTTCAGACAGAGCCTTCTGGTCTGTGCCATGTCAAAAGCCCACGAAGTGCCCTGCAGGCCCATGCGGCTCAGCGCTGTGAGCAGGCGGGGACTCCAAGGCCTATCGCATTTTTAAGATGCCAGCACTTTTAAAAACCACACTTTTGCGATTTATTTGTACATTGCGAACGTCATAAACAATTCAAGCTCAACTACAATTTTTACGGCCTAAACGAGACGCACAGTACAGCGACTGTGAGTTGCTAGTCCTCAGGGGAGAACAGAAGGGTGGACAGCCCGCCTTTCTCGGGGTCTGCTCACCATCTGTAGTGACCAGTGACATTTCTTGACTTCCCATGATTTTCCCTCCTTTCCACATCTTCCTGCAAAGCCAGGAGAGAGCCTGCAAACCAGAGCCCGGGTCCCACGACAGCACCCACTGCTGGTGCTCTTGGGGCTGACAGCAAGAGAGAGCAGAATTGTGGGTAACAGCCAGACAGTGCAGCAGGCGTGCAAGGAGAGTCTGCGGTTGGAGCTCACAGATCAATGACCCGGTAGCAAGCAGGGCCGAGTCGCTGTACCGGAAGACCACTTAAGAAGCAATACAAATAATCATTCAGCAAACAGCACCCCTTGAACTCATCCATCGACGAAGAAATGCTTACTAAAACCTTTTCTCTTCACCTATCAGATTGGCACACAAAGACCCTCTGCTCAGATGCGGACCCAGCCGTGGGGACATCAGGCTGGTTGGCCATCTCTGGGTGGTGTGAGACGGGCGCAGAGGACCACGTCGGACCAGCGAACAGAACCGGGCTTTCCGCGAGCTGAATCCCTCCCAGGCACAGACACCACAGAGGACCTGTCACAGCCATGCCCACGGTGTTATCAAGAATGATTGAAATAATCTAACCAAATAGCCATCAGCCACGAGGTGAGCTGTGTGCATGTTGCCGATGACCATAGGCCAGCGGGCCTCAGCAGGCCTGTGCATGGCTCTGGCGGTGGGTTCTCGCATGAGCACCTGTCTGCACACATGCACAGGCGTGTTATATGTTGTTTCCATGTTAGGTGCCTGTGCTGCACCCCTGAGCCCCACATCCAGCCCCAAACATGTTGCAGAATTGGGCTGAAAGCGTACTGGCCCCCACATCTGTGAGGGTCCAGAGGGGCAGCGGAGCCCCAAGCGGCCCTGGGGCCCTGGGGCCCTGGGGAGGGTCTGGGCGCCTGGGCCTGGCTGGAGGTGGGGGGCTCCCGCCAGGGCAGCTGCGAAGAGCTTGTAGATACCTCAGACCTGGCTCCGTGGCTGGCTGGCCGGGCACCCGGGCAGATGGGCGATGGCCGTGGCTTCGCCGCCTCTGTGTTCCGCACCTGCAGGTCCACACTGCCCCCAGTGTGGTACCTCTCCCCCCCCCAGTCACGGAGCAAGGAGGGAACCCGGGCTCCAGGCCAGCCCACTCTGCACTGGCACGGAGGGTCCCGAGGTCCGGCCCGCTGTCCACTCGCTGCTGATGTCTGAGGCTGCTGCTCCCGACAGCCCCCCGGGCTAGTCCCCCGAGGTGACACCACAGACCAGCCTTCCGGCCCCCACACACGTCCTGGTCCCTGAGTCACCAGTGCACGGCACACACGCTGCCCCCAGGCCGGCACGCAGGGCAGACTCGCCAGTGTCACACCCACCGCTCAGGGCCGCAGAGCCAGGCCGAGGAGCTCCTGAGCCCACGCTGGGCAGCTGCCGCAGGGCCGGGTACCCCATAACCTGGCGCTGCATGAGGGAGGGGCTCAGAGCAGGTCACCAGTGGTCAGTCTGAGGCGGGTGGCTCACGCGAGGGCAGAAGCTGACCGAGCCAGGTCTCAGTCCCAGCACACTCTGGCCTCCCGGGCTCCGCCATGCTCACAGGTAACCAAGGGACTGGGCAGAGTGACCTCACCCGCCCTCAGTCCCTCTGGCTTCTCCCTGGGCGGCCGCTGCTTCAGGGAGATCAGCGCAGCATCTGTCCCTGGGAGCCGCAGGGCGGGCCGAGCTCTGGAGCCAAGCCGGTGGCCCAGAACCCCAGACTGCGCTGGGGAGGGGCGTGGCGTGGGGAGGACGGGCAGCGCCCAGGAAGGAGGCACCTGCCAGGGAGACGCACCTCCCCTCCCCAGGAGGCGCTGCGCGAAGCTGGAGAGCGGTGTCTCCATCCGCGGAGAGCCGCTGGCGGCCACAGCCTCCAGGGCTGCGCGGTTTGCCTTTGACCACCTGCCGCCTTCGAAGGCGATGCGGAGGCAGAAAGACTTCACACCACCTCTGCTCCAGGACCCCACACCCCGCGCCCTCTGCTCCAGGACCCGACTCTGGCCTCGGGGAAGGGCTTCTGCCTGTCACCGGAGTGCTGCTTCAGTGTGCTGGGTTAACAGCTCCATTTCCACCTTTTCTTGTCACTTGAATGGTTTTTGCTCCAGTGCACTTTTCCTTTCACTGAAATAAATTTTAATTGAATTATATCCATTGTATTTTATTCGTGAGGACTTTGGGGAAAAAACAATCCCCATTTATTTGCCAACTTATTAGTTTACCGCAAAACATTTGTGAGTGGAGTGGATGTGGGGCTCTGCGTGCAGGTGGGGCCCGGGGGGACAGGCGGGGGTGCGAGGGACGGGGCAGGTCGCGGGATGCAGTCCCACAAGCAGAGGGCCCAGGTCAGGTGGCTTTGCATGGGAGAGGGGTCCACAGCTGTGCTTTGTGCACCGAGGAACCCCTCTTCTATTCTTGACCTTTAGATTTTAAATTCATTAGCGTAATGTTGAAGCTTTGGCTTGATTATGTGCCTACCCATCAGACAAGTGCTCCAGAGGACCCGGAGCCGCAGGGCGTGCCCTCTTGGCAAAACAGTTTCCCAGCATGCAACATGACTACATGTAGATTTGTTGATAGATGTTCTTTGTAAAGGTAAGGAAGTGTCACTCCCAGATGTCTGGTGTTTTGTTTTGTTTTAGAGAGTTTTCATCATTAAGAATGTTGGACTTTTGTCAAATGCTTTTTCGGCCTCAGCCTGTTGATATCATGAATTACATTGGTTGCTTGTAAAATTTTGACTCAAACCTAAAACAAATCTCCTTTGGAGATGGCATGTACCATTTAAAATACACAGCTGGTTGACTTCCTAATATTTTCCAAGGCTATTTTTGCTGCATGTGTAGGCAGTGGGAATTGAACTCAGGGCTTTTGCGCTGAGTTACAGCTCCAGCACCTCCTTGTTTTCTATTTTGAGAGAAGTCCTCACTAAGCCAGTAAGTTGCTAAGACTGAGCTCCTCCTGCCTCTGCCTCCCAGGTGCACAGCCACACCCGGCCTGCTGAGGCTATGGGGAACCACTGCGAATAACAGGTGCTCATCCTCTGGTTTTCCTTGCTGGTAACATCTTCAACTGGTTTTGGTCATAGGGCACCGCGGGCCCCAGGAGTGAGTTAAGAAGCACTTCTTTGGGTTCCGTTGTCTCAGACTGCAGAAGGCGGACGCCATTTACTCGGTGCAGTTTTTAGAATTTCCCCGGTGGAGTCGTCTGAAGCTGGTGCTCACTTTCGCAGGAGGCTCGATACCAATTCAGCGTCCTTACTAGACAGAGGAGTAGGCCAGTAGCCCTGTCCTCCTGCGAGACTTCTGACACTGTGTTCTGAGGGCTTCAGTCTTTTTATCTAAGCGGCCAGACTTGGGTTATTTATCACTCTGCCTCTTTCTTTCTGTACCATGCATGGTATCCTTAGTGATGATTTCTCTTTCACTTAAGATACTGATACTTGTCCTCCTTTTGGGAGGATATCCTGGGTATTTTATTGATCTTTTTAAATAACTACCTTTGGGTCTTGTTTGTTTTCTCTATTGTTTCACTGTTTCCATTTCAATTCCTGCTCTGGTTTTTTATTACGCACTTCACTTCCCATAACTGCTTTAGTGTTAAGTTTCTCTCTGCTCCAGTTACTTGAAGTGAAAGCTTAATTTATTGCTTCGTAGGTCTTTCTTCTTTACTAATGTACACATTTGCTGCTAGAAGCTGCCTTCTGAGCACAGATACCATCTAAATGAAACACGGGAAACCAATCTGAGAACATTTCAAGTAAAATTCTCGTGCCCTAAGCACCATTTAGTAGAAAAGACACGTTTTTAAAAAACAAATTTAGCCTGAGCATAAACAAGAATGGGAATTTTTCAAATGAAACAAAGACACAATCCTTTGCCTTGGGTATAAGTAGGAAACATTATGTCACTCCCACCTACAATTTCACAGGATAAAATTAATTAGATGCATGGCTGCTTCAGTCAAGGCCATGGCATCCCCTGTGCTGAGTATATCAATCCGCGGCAGAAGGATTTTCACAAAGCCGCTGGATGGTGCTGCTGGAACACCTGGGTGGTAGTGTGAGCCATGGCACACTGGATGGCACACGGGCCACAACCACATGGGGAGATGGGAAAGAGAAGGGCCGGTGCCCTGCACCCCGGTTTCCTGCACGGCTTTGATGCGTGGGGCTCTGAGGGCCGGCACCTGCAGCACGCAGTCAGAAGCCAGCACAGCAAGTGCGGGTCCAGGGTCACTGTCCTCGGCTCCACCCCCAGACACCTGTGTCACGGAGGCCACGGGGACGGCCAGCTGGGCCCCTGTGCTGGACACTGTCACGGGTCAGAGCAGCGGGCGGCACATGTCTCTGCATCAGGCACACAACAGGACGGCAGGTGGAGCCGTCCACGGGTGTCCTGTCTCAGGCCTCCCGTTGTCTGTGCGGTGCTGACGGCCAGCTGCGGGCGAGGATATCCACCGGAGCACAGCTGCCAAAGTGCCCGTCACTGCGCTGCAGCTGACCCAGCCGCCTCCCACCCACGGGCAGGGCTGCGACCCGGGCTGTCCCCTCGGCCCCGGCCAGGGCAGGGCCTGGCACTCACCTGCACAGACTTGCACACATCCGGTGCAGACCCACAGACCCCGGGTCCCGGGCTGGCGCCTGTGCTGGTCTCCACCGCCCTGCAGCACCAAAGGTGGCACCCTGTCCCGTCTGCTTTGCCCTGCGCCAGCCTGCGTCCTCTCGGGCAGCACACGGCACTCGGGAGGAACGCAGCCGGCCCAGTGGTGCGCAGAGCTACGTGACGGGCAGCGAATGGGCCGACCGCCGAGAGTGTCCGCGCCGGCACCCAGAATGCAAGCACGGGCTCCATGTGACCCACACGCATGCACCCCGCGTCCTAGGCACCTGTGGGGTCACCTGCTTCTGAACCAGGAACATGGGCGCTCAGCCAGCTTGGGCAGGGACCAGCCCAGTGCAGTGCCTGGCTCCTCAGCAGCACATTCCCCGTGTCCTGCGTCCCTGATCCCAGTTCCAGGGACCGTGGTTGTCCTGCTCGTCCATGCGACTTCGCTGTCTCAGTGCTGTCGCTGCGTGTGCCTAAATCTCAGGACCTGACACTGTCATTACCCAGTGCACGACTTTACCGTAAACTCAGGGCAAACTATACAGGCAAAACCTAAAGCAGAGACACCGGGACCTCAGAGACAAGGGCCGGGACCTCAGAGACAGACGGGGAGGGGGCCGGGACCTCAGAGAGAGACGGGGGGCCGGG
>PVIC010051291.1:0-12376 GCA_004025085.1 Thryonomys swinderianus
TGTCCTAGAAGTCAACAAAATGAGTTCCTGGTGGACCCGGGCTCCAGCATGAGCCAAGGGCCTGGCTTATTTCCAGTAAACTCACCCGTGTACCCTGAGGGAGACTGAGGCAGAAGTAGACATCTGTTCCGGAGAAAGCACGTTGCTGATGCTGGAAGCCACTGCTCTTTGGGAAGTAAGATCATGAGGAGGCATAGGAGCGCTAGGTGTGTGTGCGTGCACTGTGTACACGTGTGTTGGGATGGCCAGTGACCTGTTGACTGATTTCTGCTCTTTTCTGAAGAACCCTCCTCTTCCCATTTCAATCCCAGGTAGTTTTCTTTTAAAGTTCAAGTTCCAGCCTCCAGATCAGTGTTTTCCTACTGAGGATGAGTGAACCACATACTTGGCAGACTTGGAACCTCTGTCTGGACTATTTCCTCTAACTATATAGTGTGTTGAAGCCCTACACTCCTAAGGTGGCTGGCACTGGAAACAGGACACACAAGGAAGCAACTCGAGTTAAATGAGGTCCTAAGTGTGGGCCTCTGATCTGATCTGTGGGAAGGAGAATCGCCAAGAACTGGAGGTGTGGCTTAGTGGTTAGAGCACTTGGCTAACTTGCGAGTCTCTAGGTTCGAGTCCCCCACTGAAAACAAAAACTAAAAACAACTTCCTGCTCTTTTAAGGCTACCAGTCCATGTTATGTTATTGCTGCCTGAACAGGCTAAGACCACGGTTTCGGCTTTCTCATTCTTCTCTACTCCCTACATTGCACCTCCAGGTTCCAGGCAGGGCTGGGAGGAGCCCCTCTAGGGCTCAGGTGTCCGCAGCAGTTTAAGACCCAGGACCCTTCCTAGGAGATTCCCCTTCCTGCCTTGCTCATTCTTCCCAAGGGTGCCACCGACACCAGAGGTACTGCGGTACCAGCAATGGCCACCAGGTGGTGTCCATATCAAGGACAGCTTGATATGTCCTCCCTACCAAGGGAGGAGAGGACTGGAAGACTTTACGGATTTTCTTATTCTATTTTTACCGTAACCACCTGGAGCAGAGAACAGGTAAGGGCTGTAGCTTGGACCTGTGCAGCTCCCCAAGTGTGATAACAGAGCTCCATTAGCAACTCTTAAAGGCAGAGTCCAAATTGGGTGTGGTGGCACAGGCCTGGAATCCCAGGCCTGAGGAGACTGAGGTGGCTGATAACTGTTAGCTTTTAGTTCAAGTACAGCCTGTTTCAAAAACAACAACAAAAAAAGGCAGGGTCCCAAGTCCAGTGCCAAGGCCTGGGAATCTGCACTTTAACAATTTAAGTGGCATTTCTGCACACTTGGGCCTGAAGGCTGAGGCCTGTGGTGCTGGGTGGGGAAATGGACCTTCACTTTTATACCCTGTTAACTACAACTCTGATGCAATCTCAGCGTTCTCCCCAGGACGAGGTGTGTGTGTGAGGTTAAGCAGGAGGGGACCATGAGCGAATCAGTCTCCCTACCTTGGGAGACCTGGGGAGGTAAGGTGGGCCCTGGCCTGGCATGTCCTGGCAGCGGAGAGCTGGATCCAGGGAAGTACCCGAAGCCAGGCATGCCAGCCTCTCCTCTCTCTCCACCCCTCCCAGAATTGGAGCTGGCTCTACGACTTTAAGGAAAAAAACACTTCAGTGAGATTGATTTTTCTCTAAACATATATTGACCTCTCTCTCCTCTCAGTACATCTTTGAGCACCTTTGCCAAGTCTTCCAGGAATGTGCAGGCCCCCCCAGCTGGCACCCACGCCCTCCCTACCCCTTGGTGACAAGACCCCTCACAGCTTGCACAATGGCGTCTTTGTCAATGCCGAACATCTTCAGCAGCTCGGCCGGCTTCCCACTTCTGGGCACCTGGCTGACAGCCAGCCGGGTGACTGTGACTCCGGGCTCACCCACGACTGCAGCAGCCACTGCCTCGCCGATGCCACCTGGGGAAAGAAAGGAGGGGAGTCAGCACACAGGACTGGAACGAGCAAGGTGCTGAATCTGCTCCCCAATCAGTGGTGTCAGGGATGTTGTGTGTTCTCCTCCCCTGGCCACACAGACAGCACTAATCAATCACAGTATTGACAGCATTGTTTTTTTCTTCCCGAGTCCTGGGACTGAACCCAGGCTACTCACTGAACTGCACCCCCAGCCCTTCTTGTTTTTGAGACAGGGTCTCACTAAGGTGCTAAGTTACTCAGGCTGGGCATAAACGTTAAATCCTCCAGCCTCAGCCTTTTGGACTGGTTTTATTACAGTGTATCATGAGGACCTGCTAGTATTCTTATGAGCTCAAATTGACCTGCAAGTCATATTTTAAAATGTCACCCCCTGCAGCCAGCAACAGACACCTGCATTTGACCTCAGATTTCAAGCCAGTCTTCCTGTGGGGCTTCTCAGGAGAAGCAGTACATACCTGTAGAGGCTCCTGGGTGAAGCACTTGAGAGAGAGACACAATCAGCCCTGCTTTCCCTGTTCAGTTCTGCACAATGTCCCAACCTCTTTTATCTGAGCCCCAAGAGGCAGCTGTGGCCCAGAAAATGTAGAGCTGCCCTCCAGCAGCCAGGACATGGCCTCTTAGCAGGTCTCAGGTTTGTCTGAGGACCCAGCTTCCTCGCAGCTATGGCTACGGCTTCATGAGCCCTGCTCACCCAGCCTCACTGCTCAGAGGAAAGGGGGCTCCAGCCCGGCCCTCCCTGGCCCCCTGGCATGGGGTATAGGCCGGCACCTTCGTAGTAGTGGTCCTCCACCGTGAGGATCCTGCCCTTGGTGGCTCGCGCACTGTCCAAAATGAGCTTTCTGTCCAGCGGCTTGATGGTGAAAGGGTCCAGCAGGCGGATGTTGATTTTCTCTGAGGGAGAAGACGCAGGGCATGGCTGACGGAGAGCTGGGCATGGGGGCTCTGCCTGTGTGAGTCTTGGGTGCCCTGGCCTACGAGTGTCTGGGGTTTGACTCTGAGCTGTGAGCCAAAGACCCAACCCACCCTGGGGGGGAGCAAGGACTCCCCGGCTCCCTCTGCCGAGCTGCGCTTGCTGCCCCAGGGTCTTGGTCAGCCACAGGTCTGCGGCCTGTCCAAGAATGCAGTGTGGAACGTGGGGGCCCGAGCATGCCCTCTCAGAGCCTTTGGAGATGGAGAAATCCAAGGGGGCAGCTCTGAGACAGGGAAGGGTTTGGGGGTGATGGGAGGGAAGCTGCAGCCACGGGAAGGGGTGTGCCAGGGTCCCGCCTGCTCAGCCTCCCTCCAGCTCCTCTACATGCTACTTTGCTGTGGTCCCTTTCCACAAGCCAATTCCTGTCCACTCCGAGCCTTCACCCCCTGCCTCCCATGTCACGTGGTGCTGTTTGCTGATCGACTAGAGGGAGGTGAAAGCCGGGCCCTGCTACGCTAACACTTGCTGACACCTGCAAGGCCTCAGCATGGTCCACACCACACACATGGGAAAGTACTAGTACAGGTGGGGAAACTGAGGCATGGCGATGGTCAGTCATAATGTAACACATGGATGAGCTATGAGCCCCACCAGGAGGGTCAGTGCCTCTGATCCGACCATGCTGCCAAGGCTATGGGCCAGGGACTATGGCCGCTACCGCCTCAGGAATGGGCAGTGTACTGGGTACAGGCAGGGCTCAAAGGCGGCTTTGGTGACGGCCACCATCATCGAAGGACATGAGGGTGTCGGCCGCAGGACCCACACGCAGAAGGAGCCCGGCATTTCTCTGGTCCTCCTTTACCTCTCTTCAGCAGCTCAGCAGCAGCCAAGGCCTCGTGCAGGGTCACCCCGGCTCCGATCACAGTCACCTGGTCATCCTTGTTCTTCAGAACCACCTGCGGGACGCAGGGAGCCAGTGAGGCGCAGGCCCAGGACCCAGCGGCCAGAGCCTCGGTGTCGTCTGGGGCCTCACTGAGGCAAGCAGAGCACTGACCTTGGCCTGTCCAACCTGGAAGTCCTCATTGTTGTTGTAGATGATGGCGTTTTCCGGGCGGCTGGTCCGGATGAAGCAGATGCCCTGCATCAGAATAGGTAAACTGAGAGCCCAGGACACAGCGGCTCTGACTTCACACAGCTTGCTTTCTAGAGATGACCCTGACTACATGCTGTTCTCTTCCAGTCCCCCACGCCTGGGGGTGTCCACCAGTCTCCACATCCAGGCTACTCCAGCAAGAAGGCCTTGCCTGGCCTACAGCCGGCACCTCATTAAACGTGGCTAGTCCCAGAGCAGAGGCAGCTGCCTAGTAAGTGGCCTGGTCGTGGGGCGGGCTGCCCCTGAGCTGTATCAGGTGGGCCCAGCCTGCCAGGCGGGGATGAGATCCATTTGGTCTCAGCGGGCCACGAGTGCCAGTGGCCAAACTAACAGAGGCTGCAAGGACTCTCCACAGGAAGAAAGTGCAGAGGACTGGCTGGGTCTTCCCCCTGGCCATTAACATCCGTATGCTTGTTTCCTGGGCTAATTTCCTCAAGGTACACAAACATCAGAGGCAAAGCCAGGAATTAACTTCTTGGGGCGCTGAATGGCTGGCACTGGGCTCCCTTATCCCTGTGGGACAGGCAGCTGCCAACGTGGGAGAACAGCTGCGGGACCTACCTTTGTATTGGCAGCTAGTTCCACTGCCTTCTCTGTAGCAACTCCATCGCTTGGGTAAAAGACAGTCGACATGGGAACTGCCCGGAACATGGCCAGGTCCTCCAGGGCCATCTGCGAAGGCCCATCTTCGCCTGGGGTGCGTGGGAAGAGAGGGAGCCGAAGTGAGGGGCCACCCTCTCCACACCTTGGGGCCCAAGCCCGGCGCAGGAGCCGGTGAAGGGTGCCCGGGCCGGCTCACCGATGGACACGCCGCAGTGGGAGCCGCACAGGTTGATGTTGCTCTCCGAGATGGCTGCCATGCGGATCTGGTCGAAGGCGCGTGTGAAGAAGGCTGCGAAAGTGCTGCAGAAGGGCACCGTCCTGTTGCGTGTGGCACAGCCCACGGCAATGCTCACCTGGGCACAGAAGGGGCAGGTGATCGGGAAGCCGAGGCACCTTTCAGCAAGGGAAGATCCCATGCCTGCACCCACGGACCCTGCAGTCCAATGGGTTTTCTTCACAACCTTTTCTTTCTCCCAGCAACAAGCAAACCCTTGCACTGAGAAGGGTAGACACTGCACTATCTCTTCTCCCCAGGCTTCTAGACATGCTCCGCCTTTCTCTCAAGCCCTAAGGCCTTTGTGGAGACTGGTCCCCCTCCCAGGTCTGAGGGCCGTGGCCCCAGGTCCTCAGAGGCTCCAGGCCGCGTGCTCAGAAGCACCAAGCAGTCAGCAGTTCCAGACCAGCTGCCCGGCCCGTGGCTCTGCACCCAGCCAGGTCACGTGAACCCTCTTCCCCCAGTCACCCTGCCAGTGTAGACTGGACTGTGCAGAGGTCAGTGTTTCATAGGAGTAAAGTTCCTGTCCTTAGGGAGTGCAAACTAGGCGGGGCTCCTGGGCTAGTCAACGGTGATTTTGAAAAATAGGTCAATACATGGCTCCTTATTTCACAAACTCAGTTCCTGCCAAGTGGCTGCTTCCCCAACAGTGCATGCACCAGGGGCAGAGCTTAGTATTGGGCTGCTCCATGCAGCCTGGTTCTGCCCCCTGGCTCCTCCTCTTACTCTAAGAGGTCCTCTTCACCATCACGCCTGGCCTCCGTGCAGTTCCTATAGCAAAGCACTGTGGCCCCCTCTGCACACTTATCCAGGACATAACCACTGGGCGTGGTGGCTACTCAAGGTCAAATCTGAGCTGGCCACACGGGTATCTGGCACTGTACATGCGCTGCCCAAAGGAGCAGGAGGCTCAGCCATGTCCCTGCACCCCTCAGACCTCTGCGGACACCCACCATGTTCTGCTCCGCAATGTAGCACTCAATGAAGCGGTCAGGGTGCTCCTTTTTGAAGATCTCCGAGAAGGTGGAGTTCTTTGTGTCCCCGTCTAGGGCAACTATGCGGTCGCTGCCATGGCCCAGCTTGGCCAGTGCCTGCCCATAGGCCTTGCGGGTGGCTATCTGTGGAAGGAGAGGGGCGGGTCTGAACAAAACTAGGATGGGTGTGGCCAAGGTGGAGACTGAAGCCACACAAGGTCCTCTGGAAACCCAGGAGGCTGTGAACAGTTCTCGTGGCCTGTGGAGTCCTGAAGTCCCTCGGTGCAGCCCTGTGTCAAGCTGTACGGTGTCCTGCTAAGGCCCTCCACAGCCCTCATGACTCACTGCGCTTGGACAGGAGTCCAGAGGGTCTGGAATCAGCTGCCTGAATGGCTGTGTGCAGGGGCGCCCTAGGGACCAAGGATACAAGGACACGGGTGGCCCTGGTGTGTTCTCAGACCTGGCTGGAGCTTGTGTGTGGCTGGCCAGGCCTCTGGCCCTGAGAGGCTCTGTGGATGAGTCCAGAGCTGGCTGTCTTGAGGAGGGAGGGAGCCTGAGAGTCCTTTCTCATCATGGACTCATCCCTTTCCCTGGGCAAGCCGGAGCACCCAGGCTGCCCCCTCCAGCCTGCCCAGAGAAGGAAGGTCCGACACACATACCTTGTCCCCAACTTTGTAGCTGGGAGGTGAGGGCATGCGGATGTTGGCAATGTCCACGGAGGGGGCATCCTCCTGTGGGGGCGTTGCCATGATTTTCTTTTTGCTCTGGATCTGGCTGTAGATCTCCTGGATGATCTGCTCGGCCATGTTTTTGGGGAGCGGCTTCCCATGCCAGGACTCCTTGTCCTCTATCCCTGCAGGCAGAACATGCAGGTCAGTCAGGCCCAGGGCCGCCGCTTCCTGAGGGAGGGGAGAAAGGGTGGTGCTTCGAACTAGCAGAGCCCTACACAGAGCGCCAAGTAAGGAAGGAGGGCTGGAGAAGACAGGGGCCTCCCTGTGCCACCAGCGCCCAGCCCAGCAGAAAGAAGAGGGGACGGGCAGAGGGGTGTTGCCAACCATGCAGCCCATCCTCTTCACCACTGTGCTCCTGCCCTAACCCCCCAACCTGTCCCCTGAGAGCATGGAGAGCCAGGGCCGCTGTAAGCTTCAGGCACCACTCAGGAAGGACCTGGCCTGGAGAAGAGGCACTGCTGCCGAGGTCATTATTGCATCTCAGCAGCAGCAGCAGCATGGGGCCTGCAGGCAGCCAGGAGCACCACCCCTCAGAGTCTCGCCAGGTGCTGGGCTCAAGGTTCCCGGCTGTCATCAGTCTGGGCAGAGTCAAGACAGAGCCAGCCTTCCAGGCAGCATCCCCCCAGACCTGCTTTGATCCTATTCCGCCTGGCAGTAACAGTGAAGGGCCTAGTGCACTGGGATGCAACATGATCCCAGTATCGGCTCAACTCTTCCCCTCCTAGAAGGTGCCCAGCACTATAGCACCTCCCTTCGAGCACCCTTGCATACCCATGTGTACACTGGCAGCCAGGGGGCATCTGGCACCGAGAGGCCAACCTAAAGCCTAGAATCAGGCCCTACGGTGCCATGGAATTCCTTTTGTCCCAGGGAAAATCACTTGGGAAAAAAAAAAATCTGTCTCTTGGTGTCTCTGAGAGCCAGGGATCAAAGGCAGGTCCTTGCACGTGCCAGGCAACATGTCTACCACTGAGCAGTCCCAGTACTTCTTTTTGCTTGGAGTTCTGAACCCACAGCCTAGATTTCCAGCCCCAATTTACGGTCTAAGTTGCTCAGGCTAGCCTCAAACTTGAGATCTTCCTGCCTTAGCCTCTCCAGACCTGTGTGTACCACTGTGCATGATTACAGTCATCGTCACTGGGGTAAGATGTTACTTCACTGTCCCACACTGCCTCTAGTGTTCTTTTTCCAGCCTTAAAATGGGCAAAAGCCACCCCAGGCTCAGGGGGCTAAAGCCCACACCCAGGGTGCTGGACAGACTTGTGCGTGCCCCACTCTGGACCTGGAGCAGGAATCACCTTCCAGACCCTCCCGAAGGTCCCTGCAAAGCCGTTTCTTACTGCTCAAGGAAAACCCGTCTCCACCTGTGGGGAGAACCTGGTGCTGTCTGGCCCTGGTCATGTCAGGCCTTCAGTGCAGAGCGGGCAGCACTATGTATCCTGCCAAGTACCAGCCAGGGTGAGGATGCAGGGGCTGCTTAGTGCCCTCAGGCAAACTCCAAGTTTTCCTCCTTCTTTCTGCCTGCACCTGGCACTCAGCTGAGACCAGGCCGAACTTGGTTCAAATCATGGTTCAGCCATGTAGTCCTGAGTCATGCTGGGGAGCACAGTGCCTGCCCTTGGCCTGGAGCCCAGCGCTGCAGCTGGGTATGTGAAGGATACAGACCTGTGATCCCTCTGCCCTTGAAGGTCTTGGCGATGATGGCGGTGGGCTGGTGTTTGGCTTGCCCAAAGGCCTTGCACAGCTCTTCCACGCTGTGTCCATCCACAATGATGGCGTTCCAGCTAGGAGAGGGACGGAGGTAAGGCGAGGGCCAGCAGGTGCTGGAGGAGAGCCCAGGGGTGGGTGCGGTGGCCTCCCCGACAGCTGCAAGCTGAGTGGGGCGCCCAATGCGCTCCTGTTTCCACTTTGGGAGTTTGTTCTTCTTCTGCTTTTTTATATTATTTTACTTCCTTTTGTTCACCTTGGAACAGATTCCCTCTTATCTAAAATAACTGAAAGCTTAGTCCATGGACTGTTATTTCCATCCCTGATCTGCTCATTCCCTGCTGAGGGCTGTTTCGACCACAAGGCACTAGGTTTCGAATCTGTCTGCTACTGGGTTCTTGATGGATTGGGGAGGGCCAACTTTTACTTGGAAGGCACATTTTGATTGTTCCACAGACGCTGTGAGTCCTATTTCATCACGTGCCGCCTTGATCTTCAAGGAAGAGTATACGCCCTCTTCCATCCTCCCCCTTTATAAGGTTGGTTATCAGACGACAGGCCCAAGCCCACTGGGTTTCAAGGTGACCTTGACAGCGGCCAGTCAGTCTGATGTCACCATGGGGCCAGCTAGGGCTGGGCACAGGGTGTGACCTCCACACTGATGTTCACCTCTCCACGGCTACAGGCCCTCGGCCTGCCTGCACCGCCCCTACCCCCCAGAACCGCTGGAAGCTATGTGAGAAGCTCTGAGAACTATCCTGCTGTATAACACACAAAGCCACAATATAAGTCTCGGCCTCCAGTCTGTAAATCTACTGTGGGGACAGAACCGCAGGCCAAATGTTTACAGATGGCTCCTAAGGGGAAACCTTTAGGTGGGGCTTAACATCAGGGCTCCAGCTCCTGGAGCTTCTACACAGCAACTCTCCGGGCTGTGCTCACACCGGCCGGGCCCTGCACATACCCAAACGCCTCACAGCGCTTCTGGTAGATGTCGACCTGGTGCTGCAGGGGAGCAGGGTCACTCTGCCCCAGGCGGTTGATGTCAAGAATGGCCACAAGGTTGTCCAGCTTGTAGATGCCAGCGAAGGCCATGGCCTCCCACACGGAGCCCTCGGACAGCTCCCCATCACCCAGCATGCAGTAGACGCGGTAGCTGTGGAGAGAAGACAGGCGGGAGCTTTATCCCTCTCCCCGGGCCTCGGGCTCCCGGCCTATCCTCCCAAGGGGCCTGCTCAGCCCCCCAAGGACAAGCAGAGCGGTGCACATACGTGGAAGAGGAACCAGAGCACTCAGAACCACCATAGCCCATGAGGAAGTGGCCGTGCAGGAAGCTGCCCAGAGCTGCAGCAACAACGGGCAGCTCTGTGGTAACAGAGGGTCGGGGTGCAGCTCAGGCCAGAGCGCTGTATATCACGCGTGAGGCCCTGGGCTCCTTTCCCCGTTACACGCGCACACATGCATGCACAGCCTTGGATGTGGCCGATAAAAGCCAGAAGAAGAAGTGCTGGGTGGAACCGGCAGGGCTGCTGGAGGCTGGGGACCCACTGAGTGGACCCGCAGAAAGAGAACCCTTGGGAACAGGCTCTCTGTTGTGTCAGGAAGAGCAGATCTTGGCACGTGCAGGTCAGACAACACCCTGCACTGAGGAAGGACGGGCCCCGCTGAGGACGCTCCAAGTGCAGACAGGTGCATCTCAAGGCAGGCACCTGGTGCTCGTGACTGGACTTTCTCCACCCAGAGCCCTCCTCCCCAACACGGGCAGCCATGGCCTTTTAAGGCTGAGACAAGTGAAGAAGCAATAAACATGGGATAAAGTACTCAGAGAGCAGCGGACATGGTGAAAAAGCAATCAATTTGGGATAAAGAACGCAGAGAACAGAGCCTTCTCTGGCCCCAGGCAGTAAAGGGAGTGAGGCTGACCGCAGTGGGACCCATGCAGGGACTGACACCAGCCCCAAGAAATACGGGGTCAGGGAGGGGCAGCACTGGGTACAGGAAGAGAACCTCCCCCCTGTGGGCAGGCCCACGGCATCTGGAGCCCGGGCTGCTGCCTGGCAATGCCAAGTGACCCAGGAGCAGCTCCCAGACACAGGCTCAGAGCAGCCAGCCATGGGATGTCCTGAAGCTGCCCGACCAGGGCCCGAACCCATGTGACTGCAGCCTAGACCCTGCTCCTGCAGACACACACTGGGGAGAGTGACAGGGCTTTGGGACCCCTTTTCCACACCCAGGGTCCAGCTGTGTGGTCCCAGATGAGCTGGCAACTGGCTGCACTCAGAGGGGCACAGTCACCCTCTGGGGGCTACAGAGGCCTCTCCCCTAGGTGCAGACCTGCTGTTCAGGCCTCGTCCTGTGGTAAGGTCAAGACTCAGGGAGAAGAGCTGAGACAGCCACAGTGCCCTTGGCATGTCTCAGCACCTCCGAAGCCCAAGCGCCCTGGAATTTCTGGCTCCCCCCACCCCAAACTGAGGTTACGAGGGCCCTGGAGACTCTAAAGAGGCTCCGAACAGGATCTCCCCATAGGGCTGAGCAGAGGCCTGCAGGAAACCTGAGCTCCTCACACAAGCATTACAGGGAGACGGACTGGCCACAGGCCGGAGCCTAACGCACTTCCTGGGAAGTCACTACAGCTGAGTGGAGTCCCAGTGGATCTAGGAGGATGGACCAGGGACAGCAGGCCCAAGCCAGGAGGTCGTGCTGAGGCCCTGGCTGCTGGGAAAGGGAACCTATGGAAGCCGGGCTAATGCTGAGCTGGAAGCGACTGAGCTGTCAGGTTTAGGGGTAGGGGATGCAAACGCACTTATAGCTCACTAAAGGGGCGCAGTGGCTCAGTGCCTGTCTAGCACGCTCAAAGCCTTAGGTTCAGTGCTGGGGTGGGGTCAGTGACAAGAGGGGCACTAGTTCTTGACAGGTAACACGGAGAAAATGTAATATACAGGGTGGTGGGGGTTTTTTTGTTTTTTTTTTTTTTGAGCAGAAGTATCCCCAGGCGTGGTGAGGCACACCTGTAATCCCAGCGCTCAAGAGGCACAGGCAGAAGGATCAGGGCCAGCCTGAACTGTAAGACCCTGCCTCAAAAAAAAATTTAAAAATAAGGGTAGATTAAATATATATACTAGGATTATTAGGTTGTAGGTTTTTCCTTTCCCTCCCACAAAGAAACTAGGCGTGATGGTGCACACTTATAATTCTAGCAACATAGGAGAGGAAGAACTACCAGTTTGAGCCTCATCTGCCAGTTCAGCAAGAGCTTGTCTCAGTTTTTTATTTTTTAGACAGGATCTCACTTTGTAGTTCAGGCTGGGCTTACTATATAGCCCAGGTAAGCCTCAAACTCAGCAATCCTCCTGCCTCTGCCTTCCAACTGCTGGAATTACAGGCATGAGCCACCATGCCCAGCATTGTAGTGTGTGGTAGATTGCTGGTGGGCATGAGTCACACACCCAGCATTGTGGTATGTGTATAGCGGGGATCGAACTCAGGACCTTGTGCTTGCAAGGTGAACACTGGAACAACTGAGCTAAATCCTTGGCCCTTGTCTCAAAATTTAAAAAAGGCTGGGCCAGAGATTTAGGTCAGTGGTTCTGGCACCTGCGCCTGCCTCCCAAGTGCAAGGTCGTAAGTATGATCCCCAGTAACCACATACAATGCTGGGTGTGGTGACTCACGGGCACCAGCAATCAATACCACATACCACAGTGCAGGGCGTGGTGGCTCACGCCTGCCATCCCAGCACTCGGGAGGCAGAGGCAGGAGGATTGCTGAGTTCGAGGCTTGCCTGGGCTACATAGCGAGCTCAGGGCCAGCCTGAACTACAAAGCGAGACCCTGCCTCAAAAAAAATTAAAAAATAAAAAATAAATAAAAAGACTGAGGGGGCTGGAGGGTTAGCTCAGTGGTTCCGGCACCTGCCTCGCAAGCGTAAGGACCTGAGTTCGATCCCCGGTTACCACATATAATGCTGGGCGTGGTGGCTCACGCCTGTAATCCCAGCACTCGGGAGGCAGAGACAGGAGGATTGCTGAGTTCGCGGCGGCTTGCCTGGGCACCATAGTGAGCTCAGGGCCAGCCTGAA
>PVIC010051292.1:0-12527 GCA_004025085.1 Thryonomys swinderianus
TGGAGTGAGATGGAATCTCAATGTTGTTTTCATTTGCATCTCTCGAATGACCAGAGATGTTGAGCATTTCTTCATGTTTCTTGGCTGCTTTGATTTCTGCCTCTGAGAAGTGTCTGCTCATTTCAGTTACCCATTTTTGAATTGGATCTTTAAACTTGGGGAGGCTGGTCTGTTTGAGTTCTTTATATATTGTCAATAATAGCCCTTTGTCTGATACACAGCTAGTAAAGATTTTTTCCCATGTTGTTGGCTGTCTTCTAACAGTGCCAGCGACTTCTTTGGCTGTGCAGAAGCTTTTCAGTAGGATGAGATCCCATTTGTTGATTTTTTCTGCTAGTTCTTGTGCTAGAGAGGTTTTATTCATAAAGTCTCTGCCTAAGCCAATGTCTCCAAGATATTTACCTAGCCTGTTTTCCAGCAGGCTTATTGTTTCTGTTCTAATGTTTAAGTCTCATATCCACTGTGAGTTTAGTTTTGTGCATGGTGAAAGAGATAGGTCTAGCTTTAGCTTTTGGCAGGCTAAAGCCCAGTTTTTCCAGCTACATTTGTTAAAGAGGCTGTCTTTCTTCCATTGGGGATGTTTGGCTCCTTTGTCAAAGATAAGGTGGCTTAGTGTATCTGAAGTTGTTTCTGGGTCTTCTAATCTATTCCACTGGTCCTCGGGTCTGTTACTTTGCCAGTACCATCCAGTTTTTATCACGGCAGCTTTATAGTAGAGTTTTAAGTTGGGAATTGTGATACCCCCTGCCATGTCGTGGTTGCTTAGAATTGCTTTTGCTCTTCTAGGTTTCTTGTGGTTCCAGATGAATTTTTGTATTATTTTCTCCAGCTCTGTGAAGTATACCGTTGGAATTTCAATTGGAATTGCATTGAATCTATATAGTAGTTGTGGGAGTAAGCTCTCTAATTTTTAAGGTCATATCTCAAGCCAGGGGCGGGAGTGGGTTTCTCTCTTCTCTCTGTGATATACACCAATCTGCCTTTTTAATGATGGGCTTCCAAAGCTCACGGATTGATTGGTCTAAACTTTGCTAGAATGATGTCTGCTGGAGTCCTCCCTCAGTATCAGGTGGATGGTAGAAATGAGATCTTATTCCAAATGTCTGAGCGTAGTAGCTGCATGGTGGAGCTGATCTGTGAAGTGTTCAGCCAGGCTTATGTGAAAAGCTCTCTCTCTCTCTCTCTCTCTCTCTCTCTCTCTCTCTCTCTCTCTCTCTCTCTGGAAAACAACCTATGACATGATTATTGACATTTACACAAGAACTTTAATCAAAAGTGTTATTTCACTTTCATTTAATCCTTACAGCCATTCTAGTTACTATTTTCATGATGCAGATCACAGTACAGGAATTTTCCTAGAGAAACAGCCCAGGAACTCCGAACCTATAATTACAAAGTGCTAGGTTCATCACGGGCATTCAATGAATCTGAATGTATTTTTCTTTAAGATTTATCTTTAAAGAGAAACTTTAATGCTTATGGTGATTTTTTGTCTACTTATCATCTATGTAAAAATACTATCTCTGTAACAAAATTTAGAAAGTACAAAGTATATAAAAAGCTGGGAAAATATTTGCAGACATGAAGTTAGCATCCTCAGCATCTAAACACACAGGAAAGTAAGGCAGAGATTATAATAGAGAATGTATATCAAAACCATTGTAAGTACCCAATGAATCAGTTGAAAACATGCCCAATGATAACAGTGATGAAATGACAAGTAATTTCTCATACAACACAAAGAAGGTACACAGTTTGTGGAAGCCAATCACAAATTTATAAATATTTATACAAATAGCTCTGTGTTTTACTAAGATGCATACAAGTGTATGCATTATCAACCTACATTTGAATATTGATAATGAATATCTGATAGAGTGGGAAGGCAGGCAGATTAATTGGTATCTTGATGGATAAATTGAGTAAAATAGAGAAGCTCCAAAAATATTTCTGTATGACAGGCATGTGACATCATGTCTGGTTTTCAAATAGGTTAGGAAACCCTATAAAATAATGATCATGCTCATTCCTACCCAGAAGCAATCATTTCCTTTTTCTTCCTTATTTAAAACACATAATTCATATTAAATGATACTATACCTAGGAGGCTACATATCTGTTCAGATCTCTTGAAGAGCTGGGAGACAAACTGCCAAGGGCCAGAACAAACAGACTACAGTGTCCACAAATGTGAGGCTGTCAGAACAGTGACCAGAATGTCAGAAACAAGCAGTGGGTGCCAGCATTTGTCATCAACTTGATGGCAGAAGGGAGGCTTTACAGCTCAGTAGTAATAAATCCTGCACAGGTGTCAGACCGTCCCTTTCCTGGAGAGTATGTTTGCACTGTCTGTTTCTGTTAGGACACCAGACGGAGAGCAATGCACTGGACACAACACCTTTCCAGCATCATTTAGAGGCATACTTACTTCGCCTAACTTACAGTGGAAGCTTGACTAGCCAGAAAAGTCAGTTGCACCAACATTAACAGCTAATTGAAAGAAAAACAGAAGGCCAATCAACATAAGTAAAGCAACTTAACCACACCAAAAAAATTAAAATGTAATAAAAGGTACTAAGAACATCTGAATGTCTAACAAAAATACAGAACATAAGTGTTATGACTTGTGGTTAGATGTCCCCCAACACCTCACGCAGTCCTACACGAGGCTTTGTCAGAGGTGCTGGTGTCTAGTGTGTGATGCTGGGAAAAGGATATGTGATTTCTAAATCAGTCCACTGATTGTTTTGCCATCCCCCTAATGTCGGTAGCCTGGCTATAATATAGGGGGCAGAAGGAGGCTTGTCTTCCCCGTTGCTTGCTTCTGCTGTCTTCTGCTTGCCTTGAACCGTTTCTCCTCAGCCAAGTCCCTCAGCCGAGACCCCTTGTCTAGGAGCCAGACAATTATGGACTGAAACCTCTACAAACTATAAGCTAAATAAATATTTTTCCCTTTAACTTTGGATGTTGTGTAGTTTGTCTCAGCAAAGAGAGAGAAGTAACTAAAACAACAATATACACCATGAGCTAATTTTGAAGAATACATATACATTTTCACAAGAATATGCATATGTCATATTTTAAAATATAAAAAAGCCCACTCAAATCCAGAAAATATTTACCAAAAAAAGTTGAGTGGCTCTTTTGAGGTGGACATAGTAAAAGGGGAGAAATAAAGTAACCTCTATAAATCCTTACATTTATATTTCTTCAGTGCCTTCAAAGGGCGGGGAAATATTCCTATTGACTTTTTTTAATTTACTGAGTTTATTAGTACATTGTAGGAATACATTATGATCACATTCCTCATTGAGAATTTGTACCTGTACATGATATATCTTGACTGTTATTTTTTCCAATTCCCCTGCCCTCCCTTCAGCCTGCCACTCCCTGTATACATAAGCTTTGGCCCATTCTTTTTCCTTTTACCATAGAATGTTTTTCTTTCCCTTCTTTGCTTTCCTCTGCCCCTCCCCAGTTCGTTGTCCCCTTTGAACATTTTCTTCCTATTTCACAACACCTATTCTACATTATGGACCTCATTTATATTTTCAGTTTCTCATACTGATTTTTATTTCACAAAATAAGACTGACAGCATAGTATAAATGTTATTGATATTTGATTTAGAAATCTCATTAAAAAATCTGCAAAGATATATTTCTGGGCATTAAAAGATGTTACATATTTTGTATCATTAAAAGGAAGTTAGTTCTCAACTTTACATTTATAATCACAAATAGGCACACATATTTATAATTTGGGATAGAGGACTAATAAAAGATTCTGTCGTATAACTTAATGTCTTTGAACCCTGTCTACATCATTGCTTAATGTTTCCCATTGGGAATAACCTGCCTAACATTTGTCCTATGGCCTTCACAAGGTGGGTCCTCTCCACTCCTTTCTAAATTTCTTGCTGAAAAATTATCTCTGGAGCTGGTCACAAGATGATACTGACAGCAAGTTTCAATCTTCACTTTCACACACATATATGAAACATATTCATTTGGCAAAACCAGCGAATTCTATGTTGAATGGAAGTTATTTAAAAGTATGTAAAATAAAATAATGATTAATTCTTTAACTCAGCAATTAATATTTAAATGAACTACATTATTTCTTTTTCTGTAGAGTATGGATCTGCCTGAATCAGAATCATCTGGGAGGCTTATGAAAAGGTCCTCTTTAATCCACCCCAGAGTTCCCAATTCAATAGGAAGAATTAGTACTTTCTAACAAGTTCTTAGATACTGCTGATGCTGCTGACCTGGAGACTACACTTCGAGAACCACCAAAGCAGATCAAAAAAGTTGACCCTAGGTAGATAATCATATTTTGCTGAGAGTGCTAGCAGAAATATGTAGAGTAGGGTCAAAGTAATGGGATTATAGTGTCCAGTGGAAGGACAGACTCAAGCAGTGAATGCCACAATGTCACTCTTTCTGAAGTGCGAAGGGATCAGCCATCAGTCAGTACAACAGCACACATCCCCACATAGTAATTCCATCGTGACTCCCACCTGTGCGTGAAGGATTAAGCTCCAGCCTCTCCTGCTGAACAGCATGAGACAGAAGAGTCTATGGGAAGTGTCCAGAGCACATTCACCAGATCACCTGGACCAGCCTGCGCTGGCATCCAATATAGCTGCTCTTTCTGGTACATCTCCTGACCGGGTGCTCTTTGTCACTTAAAACATATTTTCTAGGCTCTGTTTATTATAAAAGTTATCTACATTCATTTTGGGCCATGTGGAAAATATTGTTAAATAAAGAAAAGAAAATGTAATTAATCACCCATCCTGGACCCTAATGCTTAATATTTTGATCCACTTGTTATAACACTTTTCCTATATTTTCACATATACTCACAATGAGAGATAATTTCATCTCAGAGGGAGTGACTTATACTTCTGAGAAAAAGAATTGCTATCAGACCACAAGTCTCTTGACTGTACCTTTTGTACTGCAGATCTTTTCAGGTTGGTTCCCCTATACTGTCTCTTCATTTAAAGAAAATCTTTCTTTATACCTCTTACAGCTTTTTCTGTAGTAACATAAAAGATAAAACACCGAGAGTAAGAAAGCATGTAAGATGATAAGAAATGGTAAATGGTGTTTCTGTTGGCTTCTAAGATGGTCAGCATGGCTAACACATCAGGAAATCTGAACACATTTCACTGTCTACCTTTAGAGTCCCAATTTGTTTCTCTGAGATTTAGTCCATTTGTATCGCAGAAATTTCTACTGCATGAGATAGGAGGCAAAATACAGTAGAGATAGTAACCACTGAAGTCTTCTATGGATTTCTCATTTTCTTAAAACAGCTCTGTGAAGAAAAACACTTATCCCCATTTTGCTGATGTGAGCCCAAGGCTTGCCAAGAATAAAGCACATTTCCAAGTAGGTGAGGAGAATGAGATGCGACCTGTAGACCCCCCCCCCCACCGTGGCAAACTCAGCAGCGCCATTGTGGATGAAAGGCCTCCGGAAATTATGAAGAGGAAGGGTGAACTCTGATATCGTGCCTGAACTACGTTGTACCCACAGGATAAATAGTAGATAATCCCGCTCAACGATGAAGGTGATGCTGGAAAGGAAATTGCTTCCTGTGGGCCACTGTGCATGCGGGCTGGCAATTGCTTACAACTCACAGATCTCAGACACTGGGGAGGTGACAAGGGAGAAGGAAATTCTTATTTACCAAAGCTTGGGTTGTATCTGGAGCACTTTACAATGCGTCTTCTTTAACCACGAAAATAAATACTCAAGGTAGGTACAAAAGGACCCCATAGCCAGATATATGCTAGAAATCAAGAGCAAATGCCCCAGCAGAGGATTTAAAAATTTGAGTTTGGCCAGAAAGGAAGTTCCGACAAAGCAGAGCCTACAAAGATGGAGCAGAGGAGAGCTTGGTTGTTCAAAGTATAAGCAAGAAAGCAAGGACTTTTCATTAGAAATGAGAAAACCTAAGACTTGATCAAGTGCGTCCAACCTGGGGCTTGCGGGTCGCGTGTGGCCCTCCACAGCTAATAACTCTGACTTAGGATGTTGTAGACTTTGGACATTATTGTGTGATTTTTAGTGATATGTTTTGCGAGTTTCTCACCAGCACTTGAGTGTAGACTGTTTAGACAGTGGTGTTAGCACCGCTTTGAGGGAGGTGCAGTGCAGTGCTCCTCGGGAATTGATGGTGCACAAGCTAAGGGGAACCGTCCCCCAAAACGGAGGGTATCAGATGTTACATGGCTGCTGTATTAGCCTCGCAAAGTGCAGCGATTCAACCTACCTGCACCTGTGTGCCTGTGCACTCGGGCATTTAGTATTATTAAACAGGCATGCAAGTTTTCTTAAACATTAACTCTGGCTTGCTGTGTTCACTTTTATAATGAAATATAAAACTGAAGGTGGGTTTGTTTTGTTATGTTTGTGCACTAACTATATTATACATTTTATATCCAGCCCAAGACAATTCCTCTTTGCTCAGTGAAACCAAGTAAGCCAAATGGTTTGACACTCAATGCTCTATAGCCTAAGTAAGTTACCCTTTGTGCTAAGCATGTAAAATACAGGCCAGGGACACTGAAATCCAACCTAACCCTATTGCGTTGTCCTCTTAGGGTTTGAATGTTCTCTGCTTCACACCTTTCCATAAATTGACAATATCTGCATAATTGTGATTCTCCAAAACATTTACAATGTATTCTATTGATTTCTTCTTCACAAAAATCAATAACATTTAAAAGTTAAATGAAAATCAGAAGAGGAATTATTCATATATATTTCAGAAAACACTTTATATACCAGGAACTCTCTTTAACCAGGAGAGACAAAAACAAATGACATTTTTAAAATTTCATAGAAAACAATGTGGTTACAATTAAAGTTATGAGAACATGCTCAATAATACAACAGAAAAATGAAAGTCCGGATAACTGTATTCCCAGATAAAAACAGTAAGTTGCATATAACATTTATAGCTATAAGTTTTTTTGCAAAAAAGTACATATTTATTTCCATGTAAATATATTTCATACACACTTCCTCTCTATGGAGAAAAATCATCTACAGAATATGCACCACATTATTAACAAAGTATAACTTCTCAGAGGCAAAGAAGATAAATACGATTGTCTATTTTCAACATATGCATGTCTTTTACTGTTTGATTTCTTTCAACTCCAAACTATATTAATTTTGTGGTTTAGAAAATTAACAAATACATATTGGAAAGAGGAAAAAACATTATAATCTGATACCAAAAACTAATTTCATATACAAGTAAAGTGGATTAAAGAAACATAGGAAATAGAGAAAAGTTCAAATACTTCTTCAAATTACATATTCCATTGTTTTAAAATTTTTCAATATACTCACAAATTTATTTCACTTACACTAATAGTTTACCTTAGTTCATTGAGAATAAATTTTGTGTTATTTTCTGTTTCTTTTTTGTAAGAATCATTTTGGTTTATGTCTTGTGTGAGTAAGAACTTTTAAGTTAACAATACAGAGGGTAATAAGTATTGTTACTCTATTATTGAGTTATAAAAATTTGTTTTATTTTTTCATAAATTTTTTTAAAAGACTTTTACAAACAGACTTCAAGTAAGTCTACTGGCCTGGGGAAGAATTCACAATTAGTACTCAAGGTTTTTTTTTAAAGCAAATTGCATACCTGTATGTACAATCTAATTGATTCCATTTATATTTGATAATACTCCTACGTGTATAAGTGCATGTTACAAAGCAAATGTGTTTAAAAGTATATGACCCGAAATAGAAATAACTACACACACAACTGATATGTACTTCCTCGAGCTAGACAGCAATTGATTCTGTGGGATGGACTGCCTGAACCACTCAAGCGGCCAGCAAGCCCTCTTTGGTGGGTCTGGCCTTTCCCCCAAGTCCTTACCTGATAGCCTTCCTGATATTCAAAGATGTAGTTCCGGCTTTCACCAGCAGGTGTGGCAATTACCTCCATGGTCTATCTGTCGCAACTGGAAAGCATCCATTTTTGTAGAAGAAAAATGGGAAAAGATGAGAATCAAAATATACCGTGTACAGCTACAAATATATAATGTCGAATGTGACCATAATGTATATCTAAAGCTCAATAAATAAAAAGTCATTTTAAAATTTATTTGAAAAATTTATATGCAGAAAACCCATGAAAGTTCATGGACACCTTCATCTGTAGATGATGACTCCCACAGCCGAATTCTCAGTCAGCTCATAAATTGTAGAAGTGTGTATGTATTGTGTCTTTGTTATATTTTAAATGTTTTTAAATACAGCTATGATACTTATATTTCATCAAAATTCTCTTATTGAATAAAAGAAGAATTCTAGGACTAGCAATTCTAATATTTCTTAAAGGCCTAGTATGTTTCTGGCACTGGATAGTTTGCCTGATATTCTCCTTAAAAATCATATTTTTGCTACTTAACATATCTATTTATTCTGTTCTTTGTATTTATTTCTCCATGTGACTATTTATATACACATAAGATAACAAAAATAGAATGCACTGTGTATGAAGACATTGTGCTGGTGGAAGGGCTGGGGTCCAAGGGAAAGGCCATGGTCTTATCATAATGTATGTTTTGAAACAACTGGAAAAGTTCTCAATATAAAGAAATTATAAAATATTTGAGGTCAAGAATAACTAGATGTGATTATTTGATTGCTACATAATGCATACATGTATTAAAACTTGATTCTATTATGTAAATATGTGCAACTACTATTATGTATCAGTTAAAAACAAAATTTTTAAAAAGTAATTCTCAAATTGGAAGTAGATCAAGAAATGGAGGGAAAAGGAAGGCAGAGAGGAAAAGAGGATTAAAAAGGAATTAAGATGTGTTATATACATGCACCCATTTCAAAGAATAAATGTAATCATTGCAAATATGTACTGGTGAAAAATTACATTTAAAAGTAATATAAGATTAATTAAAAGTCAAACCAACAAAGGTGGGTGGGGCTGTGGGGAAAAGGAACCATTCTCTACTGTTGGTGGGATTGTAGACTTGTGCAACCATTGTGGAGATCAGTGTGGAGATTCCTCAGAAAACTAGGATTAGAAGTCCCACTTGACCCTGCTATTCCCCTGCTAGGAATATACACACAAAAAATGAAAAGCATCATATCACAGCACCATATGTGCATCTGTATTTATAGTGAAACAGTTTGCAGTAACTAAATCCTGAAAAAAATCCAAATGCCCATCAACCAATGAATGAATAAAAAGATGTGTTTTTTTTTTTTTTTTTTGAGACAGGGTCTCGCTTTGTAGTTCGGGCTGGCCCAGATCTCACTATGTAGCCCAGGCAAGCCTCGAACTCGGCAATCCTCCTGCCTCTGCCTCCCGAGTGCTGGGATTACAGGCGTGAGCCACCACGCCCGGCACTGTGGTATGTGGTATTGATTGCTGGTGGGTGTGAGTCACCACGCCCAGCATTGTATGTAGTTACCGGGATGAACTCAGGACCTTGCGCTTGCGAGGCAGGCGCCAGAACCTCTGAGCTAACCCTCCGGCCCAAAAAAAGATGTATTTTTAACACTAATGGAGTACTGCTCAGCCATGAAGAAAGATAAATCAGAGATATTTACAGCTGAATGTCGGTTAGCCTACAGTCCTCCACTCTATCAGCTGAACTATTAAAGGGAGCACTTTATAGCTAAGTGGATGCAATTTGAGACTATACTCTTAAGTGAACTAAGTTAGACATGCGTAAGTATCACATTTCCTGTCTGGTGTAGAAACTGAAAGGGTAAATAAGGACCAAAGTGTATAAAAATAATATTAAATAAGAAGAAACTGTTCAAAGGGAAAGATAAACTGTGAAGGGGAGAAGAAAAAAATGGAAACAAAGCTTTTGTATAAATATGGAAGGGGATGGAGGGAGGGGAGGGAATTGAAACAAAAAGAAGAATAAAGGTACTCCATGTACCGGTACAAATTCTCTTTGATGAATGGGATCATTATGTATATTGAAATTATACCAATAAAATTAGTTTTTAAACAAGTCATTTGGCTTTATGCTTAAGCTTTTCGGTGCCTCCCTTTCCTCATCTGGTGTTTTGAGGAATGATTTCCACAGTGGTAGCGTGAGTCGACACTCCCACCAACAGTGGAGGAAGCTTCCTCTCTCTCCACAGTTCCTGCAGCATTTACTAATTGATTTCTTTTTTGTTTGTTTGTTTGTTGTTGTTGTTTTTGAGACAGAGTTTAGCTTTGTAGTTTAGGCTGGCCCTTAGCTCACTATGTAGACCAGGCAAGCCTCAAACTCAGCAATTCTCCTGCCTCCCTCTCCCAAGGGCTGAGATTACAGGCATAAGCCACCATGCCTGGCATTGTGGTGTGTGGTACTGATTGCTGGTGGGCGTGAGTCACTATCCCCAGTATTGTTGTATGTGGTTACTGGGGATCAAACTGAGGACATGTGCTTGCTAGGCAGGCACTGGAACCACTGAGCTAAATCTCCTGCCCACTAGTTGATTTCTTGATAGCAGCCATTCTTTCTGGAGAGATGGAATCTCTGTGTGGTTTAATTTACACTGCTAGAAGGACCATCAATACTAAATATTTTTTCATCTATTTATTTGCTGTTTCTACTTCTTCATCTGAGAAGTATCTTTTCATTTAAGTTCCCCACTTTTGGATTGGTGGATAACATTTTTTATACTCTCACTAACTGTGCATAACACTAACCTATCTTTGATATAATATGTAACGTTTAGTCTCTGACAATTCTGCAAGGGTGACAAGATGTTTTTCTCTTTACAGAAAAGTAAGTTGATCTCATAGCTGAAGAACTCTGCCTTTTATAGTTTATCAAATCTAGATAAGACTCTGTGAGGAAACTCCTTAGATGGAAATGTGAGAGTTCAAGGAGCTTTAAGTGTCACACACTAATATGTGTCATCCTCCCAGTAATTGGCAGAGCCAAGTTTGGAACCCAAGTCTTTCTTGCCCCCAACCCCTTAATCTTCGCATTGTGCCATTTAGCCTTGCTTTTACTGTAGGATTTACTTTTAGTGGTCTTGTTTCATGTTAATTTTAAACAATATGGCAAATATATCTGTAGATGGAGGGGGAAATGTAATTAATCAGCAACCCTATAACCAAATGACAAACACAGTTAACTTTCTGTGTTCACTTTCTGATATTTGAAAAACTATATTAAAGCCAGGCATGGTGGCTCACGCCTGTAATCCCAGCCCTTGGGAGGCAGAGGCAGGAGGATTGCTGAATTCAAGGCTTGCCTGGGCTACATAGTGAGCTCAGAGCCAGCCTGAACTACAAAGCAAGACCCTGTCTCAAAAAAAATTATATTAAAAACCCTGCAATTTATTGTAATTATTGTGGAAAATCTATAATTTATTGCTACTGTTATAAATCATATTTAACATCTATTATTTTTATTTTTAACTAGACAAATTCAAATATTTACATGATTTTTACTGCTGTTTAATATATAAAAGTGTTTTAAATAATTTGTAGACTTTATCCAGTAAGATATGAAATTGAAATACACTGCTGAAGACACTATTTATGGCTGAATGTATCTGGTGCTCAGTGCACAACATGTGTAAGAAGTCCCTGTCTGTCATTTGGTTCCTGCCGCTGTCATCTGTGTTCATCTCTTGGGAAACAAAAGAAATCCAATTGGTGTTTCAATAAATATCAAATTGTAAAAGAAAGGAAGGAAGGAAGGAAAGAAAGAAAGAAAGAAAGAAAGAAAGAAAGAAAGAAAGAAAGAAAGAAAGAAAGAAAGAAAGAAAGAAAGAAAGAAAGAAAGAAAGAAAGAGAGAGAGAGAAAGAAAGAGAGAAAGAAAGAAAACAGCTTTCATAGACTAGAGCGCCAAGAAAGAGCACATTTGACGAATGATTCCCAGAGCAAGTCTATCTTCCTTTACTGCAAAGAGATGGTGTCAGGCTATTTCCACTGCTGGTTATGACTCCCTCTCTTTCCTGCTCCTGGATAAACTAACGAGTACTATTTTCACGGGGACTGGTAGTGATGAAAGCCATACTGCTTCCTGTTAAGGGTGAGGTGAGACCATCCAAAAACACGGGAGGACAGTACTGGGGATCAGGTGGAATAAGAGAAAGAAGATCCAAGCCTGGAGGATGTGATGGCTGGCTTGAGACTGGCGTGTGGTGAAAAGGCACTGAGTGGTCTCTTAATGAAGGTGCAATAGCAGCGGGAGCGACTGAAGTCACCCTGGGCACCTTCATAGAGATGGCTGGTACGTGAGGACTGCTTTGGTGCCTCTGCTCTGTTTCTGACATAAAAGTGCATTTCTTTTTTTTTCTTTTTTTTTAATTGAATTCTTTATTGGTACAATTTATATACATCTCAAAATCACATATAACATTAGGAAATTTGTACCAGTATATGCCACAAGTTAATTCTCATTTTTACCCATATCCCTACCCACTCCCCCCTCCTCCCCCCTTATACATGCTCTTTTATTTTCTTTCTGTATCATATTTATTCCTTCCCCTCATCACA
>PVIC010051293.1:0-12534 GCA_004025085.1 Thryonomys swinderianus
TCGGGAGGCAGAGACAGGATGATTGCTGAGTTCGCGGCGGCTTGCCTGGGCACCATAGTGAGCTCAGGGGCAGCCTGAACCACAAAGCGAGACCCTGTCTCAAAAGAAAAAAAAAAAATTACCTCTTATCATGAAGCTTCCTGTTGTCAGATATTCTCCGGTTGGTGCTGTTTTAGAAACCTAAGGAACAAAACAATATTGCATTCGTTTTTTTTTTTTTTAGTTTAGTTTTATCTTTATTGGTACAATGTACATACACATCATGATCACACTTAATATTGGAAATTTGTACCAGAATATGCCACAATTTAATTCTCATTTTTTCCCAGTGCCCCACCCACCCCACAAACTCCCACCCCCTAAATATATAAGCTTTGTTTCCTTTTTATTACCATCACATTTTTTCTTTATTCCTCATTACTCACTCCTGATTTCCCTTTAAATATTTTATTTCACAATATCCATCATACATTCTAGAACTCATTAATATCTTCAGTTTCTCATATCAGAGAACAGGTAATAATATTTATACATCTGTGACCTATTTATCTTACTTATGAGTATGTCTTTTTTTTTTTTTTTTTGAGACAGGGTCTAGCTTTGTAGTTCAGGCTGGCTCTGAGCTCACTATGTAGCCCAGGCAAGCCTCAAACTCAGCAATCCTCCTGTCTCTGCATCCCGAGTGCTGGGATTACAGGCATGAGCCACCACACCCGGCACTGTGGTATGTGGTATTGATTGCTGATGGGTGTGAGTCTCCACGCCCAGCATTGTATGCGGTTTCCGGGATCGAACTCAGGACCTTGCGCTTGCGAGGCAGGCACCAGAACCACTGAGCTAATCTTCCGGTCCTTATGAGTATGTCTTGGAGGTACGTCCATTTGAGTATAAATGACTCAAACTTATCATTCTTTAAGGCAGAGTAATACTCCACTTTACAGAAAAACCACATATTCTTTATCCAGTCTCCAGTTGATGGGCATTTGGGTTGTTTCCAAGATTAAGCTATCACAAACTGAGCTGCTATGAACATGGGTATACATATGCCACTATGAAATGATTCTTTTAATTCTTTTGTGTATATTCTGAGCAGGGGAATAGCAGGGTCAAATGGGAACTCTAATCCTAGTTTTTAGGAACTCCACACTGACTTGCATAGAGGTTGTACCAGTCCACAACAGTGAGAAGGGTTCCTTTTTCTCTGCAGCCTTGTCAGCATTTGTTGCTAGCTAATTCTGAGATGGGAGCCATTCTGTTGGAGTGAGAATATACTGCATTCTTACCTCAAGAAGTACTCAGCTTTTTGCATTTAAGATAAAGCAGTCATATTCAAGTAAACAACACAAAATGTCCTGAAAGTTTGTAATTTACTAAAAACTCTCAACACTGAAGGACAATTATCCTATATGTGATAGACACACCTCTGGCAGCAACAAAGAAATAACAAAGGGTCTTCTACATCAGTAATTTTCAAATTCCACAGACTACAGCCAGAACAATTCCATTCCTTTCTTTCAGTATGGGGTGTAAATTAGCATGAGCCACCACGTCCGGCACTATGGAATGTGGTGCTGATTGCTGGTGGGCATGAGTCACCAGGCCTGGTATTGCTGTATGTAGTTACCAGGAATTGAACCAGGGACCTTGTGCTTGCCAGGCAGGGGCCAGAACCACTGAGCTAAATCTCTGCCCCCCCCCACCAGCAGGACCTTTTATGCCAAAATGCCATCTTACCCAGAACATTCTTTATCTTGCATAGCTACACCATTACTCTTTGCATTTAGGTCTGTGCTCAAATCTTTTTGTTTTTTGTTTTTTTGAGATAGGGTCTCACTTTGTAGTTCAGGCTGGCCCCAAGTTCACTATATAGCCCAGGCAAGCCTGGAACTCAGCAATCCTGCCTCTGCCTCCTGAGTGCTGGGATTACAGGCCTGAGGCATCACGCCCGGCACTGTGGTATGTGGTATGGATTGCTGGTGGGTGTGAGTCACCACGCCCAACATTGTATGTGGTTACCAGATCAAACTCAGGACCTTGCACTTGCGAGGCGTCAGAACCACTGAGCTAAATCTCCCACCCTGTGCTCAGATCTTAACGAGATGTGGCTCCTGTGAACTCTGTTAGGTCAGCCCTAAAAGCACTATATCTGATATTATGGTTTAAAACTTTTTGTCAGCTGATACGTACATATTTTTCTGTACCACCTAAGTGTAAACTCTACCAAGGCAGGTACTTGCCTTATTTACTTCCTTCCTTTTGCTGTTTTGTTTTTTGAAACAGGGTCTTGCTACATAGTTCAGGCTGGCCTCGAATTCACTGTATATCCCAGGCCAGCCTCAAATTCACAGGAATCTTCCTGCCTCAGCCTCCTGAGTGCTAAGATCAAAGGCATGCACCATCACATCTGGCACTGCCTTATTCACTCATATACCCTCCAAATTTGACTCCTGATAAAGCTCCTAATCAATTAAGAAAAAAGACCACAGCCCTTATTACCTGATGATGGTACACCCACCAAGCACTAGTGATAACTCGAGCATCCCATGCAGCACTGTAGCAAAGCGCCATTGTGCCTGCCTCAGTCAGCGTCCGCGGAGGGATAGGCTCTCCTGTAACGACAGCGCCACACCTCAGTCCTCCAGTGCAGACCCCAGGAGAGCAAGATGTGAAAGCCTTCTGTGTAGCACAACAGGTTCAATCATTGGGAATCTTAAATACTCAGACTGCTTTTTATTTCAGTATTATAAAAGGTTACCATTTTATTAAAATGCTTACATGACAGGCTTTTAAAGGTAAATAAAACATTTTCTCATTTATATCAATAATTATAATTTTATTCCACAAAGTATAATTTAGAAAAATATGAAGACCTAACCAAAGATAAAGGTTTATTAATCTTTTCAAAGACCCACGTTTATTTTGTTGACTATTTTTTTTTAATTTTTTAATTTTCCAAATTTTTCCACAACTGGTTTCTAATTTCACCCCATTAAGGTCATAAAACTTACTCTATGATTTCAGTCCCTTAAATTTATAGAGGGTTGTTTTGCAGTCTATACCAGACAACGTTCTGTGTGAACTTGAGAAAAAGTATCTGCCATGATTAGGTACAGAGAATGTTCTAGAGATGTTGGTTAGATTTAGTTGGCCTATAATGTATTCAAGTCTTCTATTTCCTTAATCTTTTTTTTTTTTGAGACAGGGTCTCGCTTTGTAGTTCAGGCTGGCTCTGAGCTTACTATGTAGCCCCGGCAAGCCTCAAACTCAGCAATCCCCCTGCCTCTGCCTCCCAAGTGCTGGGATTATAGGCGTGAGCCACCACGCCTGGCACTGTGGGGTGTGGTACTGATTGAAGGTGGGCCTGAGTCACCACACCCAATATCATGTCATTGTATGTGGCTACCAGGATCGAACCAGGGACCTTGCACTTGCTAGGTAGGCGGCAGAACTACTGAGCTAAATCTCCAGCCTCTATTTCCTTAATCTTGTGTCTAATTATTCTATCTATGACTGAAGATTGAACACTGAAATTTCCAAATATTATCAATTTCTCTCCTCAACACTGTCTAGCTTCATACATTGTAGGTCTCTATTGCTAGATGTATATATTTATAGTTGCTGTACCTTCTTTGTGGAATATCCTGTTATCATCATATCCTCTGTTAATTTTTAAAGTTACACTAAAAATATTTTAAGGGAAGTACCAAATTCTCAATAACAGAAAAATATTACCTGTTGGGTTCTTAATTACACAGCTAGTAGCTCCATGAAGATCGGCATGTACATAAATATCTCCTTAAAGACAAAATAAATAAACAAAACTTTTAAGTCTTTTTTTTCCCGTTTTCATTTTCTTTATGACATGAGGTATCACTATATTACTGAGGCTGGTGTAGCACTTTAGGCTTGAGACCCTCCTGTCTCAGCCTCCCAAGCAGCTGCAGCTACAGGCATATACATTAAGAACCAGTACCTAATACTGAGATAAATGATCCCATCATTTAAGAGAAAATTTTTAGAAGTCAAGTGTGGTGGTACATGATAATATCATCTACATAGGAAGCTGAGGCAAAAGAATTACAAGTTTGAGGACAGCTTGGGCAACCCAGCAACACCCTGTCTCAAAACTTTAAAATGGCCTAGGGATATAACTCAGGAGACCCTTGCCTAGCATGTATGCAGGTCTGGGTTCAGTCTCCAAAACTAGAAAAAAAATTTTTTTTTAAATTTCTATTTTTTAAATTGTATTTACTTATTTTTGTTTTCTGACAGTACCAGGGATTGAACTCAATGGTACAGTGTCACTGAGCTAAATCCCTAGCTCCTTAAAAAACACTTTTTTTTTTCCCTAGGGTCTCGCTTTGTAGTTCAGCCTGGCCCTAAACTCACTATGTAGCCCAGGCAAACCTCAAATTCAGCAATCCTCCTGCTTCTGCCTTCAAAGTGTTGGGACTACAGGCATGAACCACCACGCCTGGCATTGTGGTAAGTGGTACTGACTGCTGGTGGGCTTGAGTCACCAAGCCATTATTGTTGTATGTGGTTACTGGGGATCGAACCAGGGACCTATGGTTGCTAGTCAGGTGCTGGAACCACTGAGCTAAATCTCTGGCCCCTTAAAAACCACTTTTTTAGAAGTTTAATCTTACCTACCTGGTGTCAAGTATCTTTTCACAATTATTTCATTCTGCTGTTGATCTCGTCCACCTATAATTAGATAGTTCTCTGAGCTGATGAACCACAGAAATTTCTCAAACCTACCAGGTTGAAAGGAAATAGTTAACATTTTGTCATTACAACTGCTTGAATTCACATCTTACAAACAAAACAAAAGAGGAAGCTATCCTGCCTATATAAGATAAGACAACTTGATGGTCTATTATCTTTAAAGGGTCAACCTGACTTTTACTAAAAACCTGTAATACAAGATACTCTTACAGCAGTATAGGGAGAAATTAAATTCTGTGTTTAAAAACAGCATCTCCTTACTGAATATATAGAGCAGGCTTCTTAAACTCAAGGGTAACTTTTAATAATGAGATACACAAAGCAAAATAACAAAATGCGATAGGGCCCTTAGGTTTAGCTTTTTTGAGGGGCGCACTAAGTGGGCTTTGGACGCTCAGTTAAAAAAAGAAAACTTTCATTCTTGCTTTTTCCTCAATCAACATAATTAAGGGTTACATACATGATAGTCTTCATACTTTTTTATATAAAAGGTCAAAATTTGGCTTCAGAAGGGTAAAACTGAAACTTTTCTCAGAAGACAAATGGGATTTTTGTAATTAATACTATCAGGATGAAAAGTGTATGCATTTACATGAATTTAGAAGACAACAGCATAAGTGAATACAAATACTTGCTACACAAGTACTGAAGGAAACAAGATTTAAGAAGGGTTAAGAAATAGGACAGGCTGGAAGCTCTGTTCACGTATTTCTGCAGAACTTTCCAGCTCTACACTTCTCCTAATTTTTTTTTTTTTTTTGAGACAGGGTCTCGCTTTGTAGTTCAGGCTGGCCCTGAACTCACTATGTAGCCCAGGCAAGCCTCGAACTCAGCAATCCTCCTGCCTCTGCCTCCCGAGTGCTGGGATTACAGGCGTGAGCCACCATGCCTGGCACTGTGGTGTATGGTACCTGGGATCAAACTCAGGACACCCTGTGCTTGCCAGGCAGATGCCGGAACCACTGAGATAAATCCTCAGCCCTTAGCTCTGCCCTTCTAATTTCCTTTCCATATTCTAAGAGAAGTAAAGGTATTGAAAAACATTTAATATACACAAAACAATAAATGCCTGCAGTAGTCCATTCTGAAACTGTCAGCCTATCACTTCCACTGGGCTCCCCAAACGCTGACAGCTGGATCTTAACCTTACAGTGGGAGAGAAAAAGAGCCATTTTGGGACAGAAGAACCCAATCAAGAAGCAAAGAACTAAAGACAGTAGGGCTCCATGCACAATGGCCCACACTGATCACAAGCCCAAGCACCTAGAGAACTTCCAGTCAGCCTTAGGTTGTGATACTGGTGATTGAACCATCCCGTCAGGGACCATCCCGTCATTGAAGTACACTCCTTACATCATCACCCTCCCCCTTCTGAGACAGGGTCTCACTAACTGCCCAAGGTGGGCTCAAATTAGCAATCCTCCTGCCTCAGCCACTCAAAGTGCTGGAATTACAGGTGTTTGCTACTATTTCTCTGTCCGCTCAGCATTTTAATACTCTAAAATGCAGATAGATATTCAAGGAACACTGTATATTAATGAAAGCCTCTATCATGAAAGGGGGGATAAAACTTTAAAAGGGACCTAGTAAGGTTGTAAAAGACCTTTTGTCAAAGGATACAAAGTTGCAATTATATAGAATGAAAATGTCTAGAGACCTACTGTATGACATGAGGACTATAGTTAATAATAGAGTACTGCATACTGGAAATTTGCTAAGATGGTAAATTCTACGTGCTCTTACACCCCCACAGGGAAATGTGGTGAGATGATGTACTTGACTACAATAATCGCTAAGCACATGTATGTGGAAATATTACACTATATACCTTAACAAGCATATAATAAAACCTAAGACCTCAAGGAGCTGTGCGTGGTGGTGCATTCCTGTGATCCCAGCACTCAGGAGGCTGAGGCAAGAGGACTGCTGCAATTGCAAGGCCAGCCTGGACTACATAGTGAGACTCTGTCTCCACCCTCCCCCCCCAAAATAATACTAATAACCCTAAAGGAACAACAAAAAGAAGACAGAGTTGCAGAAGAATACCAAAGGAACAAATGATAATGCAGTGAAAAATAGAAAATGCAAGAAAACTGGAGGACCTACCCAGGAGGTTTCATTTCTAAGTAGGACTTTCAGAAAGAAAAGAATAAAACAAACCAAGAAATGGACAGTTTTTCAACAACTCTAACAAGAAAATGCCCTAGAAGTCAAAGATTCCCAGTTAAAAGAACCCAAAATAATAGATTACACAGCCTCACCAACCTATACTATCATAAAATTCTTGAAATTTTGGACAAAAAACAGGAAAAGGAAAAAATAGAAGAGGAGATGTAGAAGCATCTATGATATAAGGCAAAAACAAGCTGCATATAAAAATATCAACTCTCAGAATAACATTAGAAGCTGGAGCTTAGCTCAATGGCAGAGCACTTCTCTAGCATGCGAGGCCCTGGGTTTAACCCCCCAGCACTGCAAAAACAAAGATACTCAGAGGAGACTAGATGGGGTGGTGCACACTTGTAATCCCTCTGAGAGACTGAGGCAGGAGGATCAAAAATTAAAACCAGCCTGGACAGTTTAGCAAGAGACTGTCTCAAAATGAAAAATAAGAAAGAGATATGGGTATAGCTAAATGAGAAGAGCTGGGCTTCCATTTCAGGTACCACACACACACACACACACACACACACACACACACACACACACACACACACACACACAGAAAATGGAGAGATGCTTACTGAGCACTAATCTAAAATAAAGTTGGTCAAAAGCTTTGAGAGCCAGGCACACATTGTTTAGAAGGTCAAGCTGAAATGTACCAATAAAAAGAAAATGGAGTAAAAAAAAGAAAGTCAAACTGTTCACAAAGTTTATTAAAAACCAGTGCCCCCCCCCATGTCCCTTAAAAGGTATAGGCGTGTAATCCCAGCTTCACAGAAGCTGAAGCAGGAGGATCACTGAGTTCAAGGGCAGCCTGAACTACATAGTGAGAACCTCAGAAAAAAGGTGAAAGAGATTTTTCACTCCAGCCATGAGATAATACTAAATTCCTATTTCAAACACAAGATAATAGAGATTAGTGATTAAAAATAAAAATTTTAAAAAAGCAAATTAACCCCAGGAAAGACAAAAAACTGAGCAAAGGAGGAAAAAAATATATGGCTCCACTGTGACAACCATTTAAATATTTTTAACAGTGTTACAAACTTCACAAAAATCACTCTGGAACTTGTGTGTATATAATAAAAATAGAAACACAGTGAAATCCTCCTTTTCCATAGTGGGAGGACAGTAGACTCAAACAAAAATTAAGCAGCAGCAGTATAAGCATATTATAAAGAGAAATGAATGAAAATGTCAAAAAGATCATTAAAGTAGCTGAAAGTCCGCTCCACAAAAGCGCAGCATGGGATTAGGAAGGAAGGGATCCTGTCCTGTTAGGAGTTGGGGGACGCACTGGTTTGTAATGAGCTTTGTGAACATCTTGACTTTCTGAACAATGTACTTGTATAATTTTGGTAAAATAAAAAAACCTAAATTTTAAATAGGTAAAACACTTACCAATATACTTTTCTTGCTTTCTGAATAGAAGTAACTGTTTGAACTTCTTTTAATGTTTGCTTTGTTTTCTTTTCTGCTGATTTGAATGCCTATTTATGAAAAAATAATTAAAATAATCTTAGAATGTGTAGTAACATCAAATGATAGCTTTTAAAATGACATTTTGAGGTTGGGGATTTAGCTCAAGTGGTACCATGCCTACCTTGGAAGCACAAAGACCCGAGTTCAATCCCCAGTACCGCAAAAAAAAAAAAAAAAAAAAGGCACTATGTAAAAAGTAATGTTTAAAAATTTTGTGCCTCAAATATTAACTTGCCAAAAATTTACTACATGCAAATATTTGCTCAAGACCTAAAACAGACCCATCACTGGGGATTTAGTTCCGTGGTGCCACCACCTTGCTTTCCAAGTACAAGGTCATGAGTTTAATCTCTGGCACCACAAACAAACAAACAAAAAAACAAAGACAAGCCCACCAAGCACTAATCCAAGAGCAAAATGTCAAGAAATAAGGTTGCAGTAAGTAGCAGAGAGCCAAGTCTTTAAAGTCACTCAGTTAACAGAAGTGCATGTCTCCTCTGTTCCAGGCATGTTCTAGGCATCAGGACCCAATAAGGAACAGAACAGATGAAGATGAAAGGATAATTTTTTTTCTTGAGACAGGCTCTCAGTATGCAGCCCAGATGGCCTCAAACTCAGGGTCTTCCCATCTCAGCTGGTGGCTGGGATTGTAGATGTGCACCCCCACACCCAGAAAACCCTGACAAGCTTGAGGGGAAAGCATTCCAGGCAGAGGACAGCAACACAGCACAGTTTTAAGAACAGCTACAACTCCAGTGCATCCAGGAAAAGTGTACGAGAAGGAATGCAGGGGATGAGATCCAAGGGAAGAGATCAGAGAAGCTGCTGAGGCCAGTAGACAGGCTCTCAATTAAAATGGGAAGCACCTGGGAGATTCTGAGTACAGAATGGACTTCGCTTGTGGTTGAAAAGGTTAACTGTGAGGGTTGTGTGAACAGGCTGCAGCATAAAAAGGGTAGGAGAGCCAGGTGTGGTGGCTCACACCTGTCATCCCAGCACTTCAGAGGCAGAGGCAGGAGGATTGCTGAGTTCCAGGTTTGCCTGGGCTACCTAGTGAGCTCAGGGCCAGTCTGAACTGCAAAGCAAGCTCCTGTCTCAAAAAACTAAAAAAAAAAAAAAGAAATTAAAAAGATCTGCTGATAGATTGGAGATGGTTTCAGAAAACTCTGGATATCTCCACAATTTGAGCAGAGTGAAGGTGTTATTTGTCCAAATGGAAAAGATTGGAGGAAGATCAAGTTTGGGGGAAAAAACAAGTACTAAAAAATATATACATTTAAAACAAAATTAAACTTGAAATATACTTCTGAATTAGAAAGTTTCATGTTAAACACAAAACTGATTAAGGTAATTAAAGCAAGAAAAATTAACATTTACTCTGATAAATATTAAGTACCTTCTCTGCAGCTTCAACAGTCTTTTGTGTTTTCTTAGCAGCATATCTCTTGTGATCATAATACCTAAAAATAAATCTCTCTTAAATTTTGAGTAAAGTCTTTACTTCTTAGCTACTTTCTAATTTTACAGATTCTTCAATCACACACCACAAAGTTACACTATACACAAAACTAAATTTTAAAAAAGCTATTTTTCCATACGAAGTATTTGCAGATAAAATAGTCTTTAATATCCTCACCCCCCTGACTGACTCACTGCCAGCATCTCACCTAGAACTTGCACTCCAGGAACTTACTTTTTGGCGTTGGCATATGCCGACAAGCTGAGGTCAACATCAACAAGCAACGGCTTATTTTTCTGAGGCTTCTGCAACTGTTTATTCTTTTGCTTTTTCTTTTTTCCTTTTAGTGGTTCAGTTTCGTTTTTATCAACATTCACATCACCATCAACATCATCATCTTCCTCCTCTGATAATAAGTATGGATTTCTATTAAAAATATTCAATAGTATTTCACTAATGTCAATGATGTCTCATATTTTCAATTTTTTTCAATGAAATTATAAATAGCTCATAATACTGTACTTTTGTTTTCTGACACAGGGTCTCACTATGCATTTCAGGCTGGCCTTGAACTCATGGTGACCCTCCTGGCTCAGCCTTCTGAATGCTAAGACTATAGGTATGGACCACCATGCCAGGCTGAGTACTGCACTTTTAATGTTTCATTATTTATTATAGTGCAATTAATTTTTCTATTTCTCTGAGAATAAATTTCCAAATACAGTCTTTTAAGTGTAACAGTGAACTACTGAATAACAAAATACAAATGGTAGACTTGAGAGTCAAACTTACCTTAGCAGCATTGTGACATGATTAGTCTGCAGTTTTAATTCTTTGATTGCACTTGCAACAGGGTCTCCTTGAGCTTGTGCTTCTTTCACAATGACCCCGATTTCTGTCCAGTCTATCTGATTGGCTAAAGCACTTCGAACCACTTGAATGGCTCTGTCCACTATCTGCAGGTTCATCTCTATGAGCTCTCCTTTCAGTTTGTCTATTTCCTTAAAAGAAAAACAGACATACTCACTACAATGCTAGTTGAGATTAGTTTTTCAAAAGTATCTAAAAGGCTAAACACAGTACCTGGGCCTGCTGAAGAGCTTCTAATCTGTTTTCATGATCCTTTCGGACATTATCTAATTTCTTCAATGCTTGTTTTTCCTTTGGGTGAGAAAACACATTATTTTAAAACCTAGAGTTTTTTTGCTTTGTGGTGCCCCCCATCTCTCTCTCTCTTTCTCTCTTTCAACTAGCTTCTAAAATTCGCTATCCTGACTCCACCTCACCCCCTCCCTGTTGTTAGGAAGCTCAAATTCCTCCCACAGTCTGCTTTCCTGATCCTTTCCCACTGCAAACTCATCCTCTGTGTGCTTACCTTTCTGACTAGAGGTTACTTTACAGTAAGATATGCCCCTCACTTCCTGGCATTATCGAAATAAGCACAGTTCAAAACATTTTTTCCTTGTAGCATGAAAGTAAATTTTGGTGAAATAGTTTCTTATAGGGCATAAATTATACCCAACATGTTATTTTAGTGTTAATTAGTATTATTTCCAGTATTTTAATAAATTAATGTCCCTCTCAAATTAACAATACAGAGCCAGGCATGGTGACACATGCCTGTAACCCCAGCAGCACTCAGTACAGTGAGGCAAGAAGATTGTAAGATGGAGAGTAGTTTCAGCAATTTAGCAAGACCTATGTCTGAAAATAAGAAATAAAAATAAGAGCAGGACGTGGTGGCTCACACCTGGAATCCCAGCACTCAGGAGGCAGAGGCAGGAACATTGCCATGAGTTCGAGGCTAGCCTGGGCTACATAGTAAGTTCAGAGCCAGCCTGAACAACAGAATGTGAACCTGTCTCAAAAAATACCTAAAAAGCCAAAACACAAAAAGAAATTTTAAAAAAGAGAGCTGGAGATGTAGCTTTGTGAGAAAGCCCTTACTACAATCCTCCTTACCACAAAACAAAACCAACCAACAAAAAAAGGTTCATGATGGTTATTTGACCTTCTGTATAAAACTTCATCATGTGGAATTTCACATTCCAAGGACACTGATGTGGAGACAATTTTTCTAACATTAGTAGTAGCACTGCCAATTGATGTGTTTTTGAATGCTAGATGAAAGGTTAAGAAAACTAAATCATACGAATGGCTAAACCAGGCATGGTGGCACACGATTGTAATCCCAGCAATCAAAGAGGCTGGGATTCAAGGCTGAATTCAAGGCCAGCCTGAACTGCATAGTGAGACCCTGTCGCAAAAAAAAAAGGAAAAAAAAATCATATGATAACAATTAAAAGAACTTAAAACAAGGACTATGCCACACACCTGCAATTTCAGTGCTCAGGAAGCTGAGCCAGGAGAATCACTAATAGTTCAAAGCTAGATTGGGCAACATAGTGAGTTCAAGGTCACCCTGCACTACACAGTACTTTGTCAAAAAAAACAAACCTAGGGCCGGAGGGTTAGCTCAGTGGTTCCGGCGCCTGCCTCGCAAGCGTAAGGACCTGAGTTCGATCCCCGGTTACCACGTATAATGCTGAGCGTGGTGGCTCACGCCTGTAATCCCAGCACTCGGGAGGCAGAGACGGGAGGATTGCTGAGTTCGCGGCGGCTTGCCTGGGCACCATAGTGAGCTCAGGGCCAGCCTGAACTACAAAGCAAGACCCTGTCTCCAAAAAGCAAAAAAAAAA
>PVIC010051294.1:0-12525 GCA_004025085.1 Thryonomys swinderianus
TCAGGCTGGCCCTGAGCTCACTATGTAGCCCAGGCAAGCCACCGCAAACTCAGCAATCCTCCTGTCTCTGCCTCCCGAGTGCTGGGATTACAGGCGTGAGCCACCACGCCCAGCATTATATGTGGTAACCGGGGATCGAACTCAGGTCCTTGCGCTTGCAAGGCAGGCACCGGAACCACTGAGCTAACCCTCCGGCCCTGTCCTATTTATTTTTAAGGGGAGGAGCTGGAGTCAATGTAAAGAAACTGAAGGAAGGCCAGACACAGTGACACATGTCTATAGTTCTAGCGCTTTGGAGACTGAGGCAGGATCATCACAAGTTTGAGGCCATCCAGGCTGTATAAAGAGTTTAAGACCACCCTAGGTAACATAGTAAGGCCCTGCCTCGAAAAAGTTAGAAAAGGAAAGTAAGGGAAGCGTATTTCAGTCCATACTGTTATTTCCAACAGATGATGTCAAAAGATGAACCAAGCATTCCACAAATGATGAGTTTTCAACCCTTTAGGATGTCCAAATACAGTCTGGATGACCACTTGGTGGGAGTGTTGTAGAAGGAAGTCAACTGTGAGAGGGGAGGTGAGCTAGAGAAGCCATGGTCTGTGTGTATTGCTGTAACATGAACCAAAACAACAACAAAACACTTGAGAAGGCCACAGAACCATAAAAAAAAAAAAAAACATTATCTAAAGAAGTGGATGTCAAGAGATGTGATCTTACTGAAGAACCAGGCAACGGGAAGATTTTATTATTACTAATTATTATGATTATTATTTTTAGTGTGCTTTGTTTGGGGTTAAAAGGGAGCTCAAAGATTACTTTTTCACAAGAATATGCGAACCAAGATTCTGGAACTAATTAGGGGAGAAAGTTCTAGCCCCAGAAGCGGGAGATGAAAAAAACGACCTCATGGTCACAAGGAACAATTTCAACTTGGAAATGGTTGTATCTGGGGACAACACTCGGCGTGCGGGTTAGGAAGCCAAGAATATCAAGTTTTGGTATGAAACAAGTGTACAGAAGATTGAGATAGCTATTACATCAGGCCAAACACTAAAAGAGTACTTTACCATCTATAGACAACTGGCAACACGGAATCCTTCACACTATTCTGAGAAGCTGTACTATGTACCAACAACCACAGAAGGCTGACATTTCTGTCATACCTCATCAGGCTCTGTCCCCAACCAACAACCTGACTGCTGGCAACTTCAACCCATTTTAAGCATTAGACCACCAGTCCCGCCCTTAAGTTCCAGATCTGTGTCCTTCAGATCTCAGCTTTGCTCCTATCCCTAACCTTGAACTCCAGTCAGTAATTCAATCTCGGTTTTGTCTCAGGAAACCCTGTCTCTATCTGAGTGCACAGTGTGCTGACTACTGGGGTACTGCGATTGAATCCAGGGCTCTCTCATTAAGCTCTTACATCCCCAGCCCTATGGCCTTTTTAGTCCGATTATTTATTTCTTCCTAGGCTGGGCTCAAACTTGGAATCCTCCTGCCTCAACCAGTTGAGATTACAGGTGTGCTCCACCGCTCCTGGCTATGCAGCCCTCTTTTTAATTTAGCATCATCAAAGAGAGGAGTCTGGCCAGGCGTGGTGGCTCACGCCTGTGATCCCAGCACTCGGGAGGCAGAGACAGGAGGATTGCTGAGTTTGAGGCTTGCCTGGGCTACCTAGTGAGTTCAGAGCCAGCCTCAACTACAAAGCAAGACCCTGTCTCAAAAACAAAACAAAAAAAACCCAGGAATCTGGATTTTGAGTCTCATGCTGGGTGTTAAGCCCTGGTATCTCTTGCTAGACTTTCTTTCTTTTTCTCTTTTTTTTTTTTTTTTTTTTTTTGAGACAGGGTCTCACTTTGTAGTCCAGGCTGGTCCTGAGCTCACTATGTAGCCCAGGCAAACCTTGAATTCAGCAATCTTCCTGCCTCTGCCTCCTGAGTGCTAGGTTTCCAGGCGTGAGCCACCATGCCTGGCACTGTAGTATATGGTAATGATTGCTGGTGGGTATGAGTTACCACGCACAGTATTATACATAGTTACCTGGGATCAAACCAGGGACCTTACATTTGCTAGGCAGGTGCTGGAACCAATGAGCTAAATCTCCAGCCCTGGACTTTCTAATATAGGCTGCTTCATAACTACTATTGGTAAATCCCAGGAGTCTAACCCATCCGTGAGTGCCAAAGTTATTGGTTTCAGGTCCTGTAAGAATCAGTTGCCCTATCAGCATCAAGGGTGTGTCTGGATTGAACTCAGGACCTTGCACTTGCTAGGCAGGTGCTGGAACCACTGAGTTAAATCTCTGGCCCCACTGCTTAAGTTGTTTTTTTTTGAGACAGGGTCTCACTTTGTAGTTCAGGCTGACCCTCAGCTCACTATGTAGCCCAGGCAAACCTCAAACTCAGCAATCCTCCTGCCTCTGCCTCCCAAATGCTGGGATTACAGGTGTGAGCCACCACACCCTGCACTGTGGTATGTGGTATTGATGGTTGGTGGGCGTGAGTCACCACGCCTAGCATTGTATGTGGTTACCGGGATCAAACTCAGGACCTCGTGTTTGCAAGGCAGGTGCCGGAACCACTGAGCTAAATCTCTGGCCCCACCACTGCTTAATTTTATGGACGCATATTGAATGAACCAGACATCATGCCAGGCCCTGGGATCAAATAGCAATGTCATATATGGTGTTTTCTTTCATAGTCATAGTAATAATAATAATGGCTATTTCTTGAGCACCTAATATGTGCCCAGCACTGTGCTAGCATCATGCAAGGTTTGTAGCTGATAGACTTTAACGACATAGCACAGTAGCTATGTTTATAGTGCTAGGCAATCACATTACCAAAAAGGCCACACAAGAAGCGGGGAGAGGAAACTCTGAGCCAGAAGGAGATCACAGGAAGGTCAATCTAAGAAGAAGGAAATCAGAAAAAGAGACAGCCATTGGCAGAATAGCAAGTCTGTCTGGAACTCAAGAGGAGAGAAAGAGTTGCATATGGGAAGCAGATCTAGAGGGTTCTAGAGAGGGGTGTGCTGAAGAAAAAGCTCTAACCACGAACCCCTTTATGATACTCACAGGAGAAAGTGGTTGCCTAGACTTGTAAAAACCGGAAGGATAAATCACAAGCCTAAAAATTATATGATTAAAGGGAGGAAGATTGCAGACTGCTTAGTCATCTCCAGAGAGAGTGGAGAGCTTACAAAGCGTGAGATGATTACCTCACTTAAATGGGCATTGATCAACGTACTCGGCAAGACAAGTGGAAATATTTTTCTCGTAAATAATGCAAACCAGCCAGCTTCGAACTCGGTTTATGATAGGAGAAGAGTCTGTTATACATGAAGGTGCACAGTATTTCAGTGGTGAATGAGTATTCCAAGAAGGAACAAGTAAAATTTAAAATTTCAATTAACACTGCACGGACAAAGCCCCTGGTGGCAGATACACAATGGCCTTTATTAAAAAACGTACAGGGCCGGGGATTTAGCTCAGGGGCACCGCGCCTGCCTTGCAAGTGTGAGATTGTGAATTCAATCCCCAATACCATGAAGGAGGGAGGTAAGGAAATGCTGTTTGCCTCTTCACCTGTATTGTAACATACACAACCCATATTATGCTATTGCCCTCAGAGGGAATCGAGCTTGACTATCCAAAGACATTTCTATTTCTGATAGCCTATTTCTATAAGGTAGACTTCACACAAAATCTGACAGATTTGCGTGGGTGCATTCTTTATATTTCCCTTAATATCTTTCCTGAGCTAACCAGTACAGCACACACTAGGGGAACAAATGCAGCTAAGAAAGGGTTGAAGGGCCGGAGGGTTAGCTCAGTGGTTCCGGTGCCTGCCTCGCAAGCGCAGGGTCCTGAGTTCGATCCCGGTAACCACATACAGTGCTGGGCGTGGTGACTCACACCCTCCAGCAATCAATACCACATATCACAGTGCCGGGCGTGGTGGCTCACGCCTGTCATCCCAGCACTCGGGAGGCAGAGACAGGAGGATTGCTGAGTTCGAGGCTTGCCTGGGCTACATAGTGAGCTCAGAGCCAGCCTGAACTACAAAGCGAGACCCTGTCTCAAAAGAAAAAAAAAAAAAGAAAGAAAGAAAGGGTTGAAGTCATAGGCATATAATATAATACAGGGTTACGTATTGCTAATACTATTTAATAACTCTCCCACAAATTGGGAATACCTATTATTTTATCAGAAGCAGTATGGTGCCACAGAAAAATCCCAAGTTTTTAAAGTTTCCACTTTTGTATGTACAGGTTTTATAACTCTGTGTAAGTTACATAGAGCTCACTTTCTTTCCTTCTTCCTTTCTTTCTTTCCTTCCTTCTTTCTTTCTTCCTTTTTCTTTTTCATAGTATCTCATTCTGTTGCTCAGGGGGTCCTGAACTCCTGACATCTAGTGATCCTCCTGCCTTAGCCTCCCCAGTAGTTAAAAATACAAGCAGACCACAGCTCCTTTACCTTTTTTTTTAAAATAAGATGATAGTATTTGCTTGTATAATTACTTCAATAATGAAAAGAAAAGCTGATCTGAAATAATTGTAATGTAATTTTTTTTTTGAGACAGGGTCTCGCTTTGTAGTTCAGGCTGGCCTGAACTCACTATGTAGCCCAAGTTAGCCTGAAATTCACAGCAATCCTCTTGCTTCTGTCTCCCAAGTGCTGGGATGACAGGCATGGGCCATCACACCCCAGCATTGTGGTGTGTGGTACTAACGCCCAGCATTACTGATGCCTAGCATTGTGGTATGTGGTTACCAGGGATCAAACTCAAGACCTTGTGTTTGCAAGGCAGACTCCAGAACCACTGAGCTAAATTCCCGGTCCTGGAAAACTCATCTTGAAATTGCCTGAGAGGTAGCCTCTGCCAGTAACCTTAGTGCTGATACTCAATAAATATCTTCCTCTTTATCTCTTTCTGATAGATTTTTACCAAGGAAGAGAGAGACAGAGACACTGAGAGACAGAGACAGAGAGAGGAAAAAGGATGAGGAAGAAGAAATGAAGGAAAGAAAGGGAAAAGAAAGAAAAAATTAAACTCCGCTAAGTTAATGGATCGTCAGGTTGGAGATATTTACACAGAAAGCACAACTGTGAAGTGTTATATTGTTAAGCTGTGATGTCTTGACTTAAAAGACTTAAAGATATTTTCAGTTTACAACGGGTTTACGTAGACACAGCCGCAGTTGTAATCAAGGAGCACCTGTTAGGATATCTGGGTAGGAATGCAGATCCACTCTGAAAGCAACTCTTCCAAAGTTTGAGAAAAGTGTTAAGCAAAGAATTTTGGCAGTTGGGATGTAGCTCAGTGGGAGAACTTGCCTAGCATGTGCCAGGCTTTGGGTTCTATCTCCAGGACCCCAAAAGGCAAAAAAGAAAGACAGGCATTTTGGAAATTAGTTTTTGATAGGTAAGTTCTTATACATGTAGACTTCAGTTTTGTTACCTTATAATCAAATCTCCTTTTCAAGGAAAGAATGAGGCAAAACAGTGGATAAAAGAGACTAACTAGGAGTTAGGAGAAAATAAAACTAGAGAAAACACAGAGACCATCCAACTAGCATAGGGCCTACTTATTTTGAAATTCTTTATTACTATCCAACTCAAGCCTGGTCCCTAACAATTTTAGAAGTCTCATTTCTGAATGTTATTCTATTAAGGGCTATTACACTCTCCTGAAATAGAACAGTTGATTTTCAACTCGGTGTACCTTACAATGAATTTATTTTCCTCCTAATACCTTTCTTTGAGTTTCCGAAACTTAAAAGCTTCAACCTGAATGTTTGTTCTTACACTAAACGGGTTATTGTCACTGCTGCCTGAGAAATGTCTTGCATTCTGGCCCCTCTCCAGTCCCACTGCAACCGCCATCCTCACCTTCCTCCTGCATCTCGCCGGCTCCAGGCTGCGTTCGCTAGAAAAGCCTGTTTTCTTCTGTTTCCTTGTGTGTCCAGGATGCTGCGGCGCTAATGCTGCAGAGGATGATTGAGAGGCTCGGACCTGTTAATCCCATAAAGCTGGGTACCGAGCAAAGGATGTGTAGCCGGAGAGCCTGGAAGTAAGGACTCCCAGGCTGCAGTAGGCGTGATGAGGTAACACTGGAGAGAGAGGGCCTGTGGAAAGAGGGATCAAATGGATCCAGCCACCGAAAAGGGAGTATAGAAGATGGGGGCCTTCGAAGCCTCAGGCCTTTGGCTTGAGCCCTGGTTTAACTCACTCCCACCGGCCTGAACCACCACTGTGCGTGCAGGACATCTCACTGGGTGGCTTGTAGCCTGGTGGTGCCAATGGGTCTAATCACTCTTATGGGCCTGTTTGCTAATAAAAATAAAACAAAGCTGGGGCTGGAGGGTTAGCTCAGTGGTTCCGGCGCCTTGCAAGCACAAGGTCCTGAGTTCGATCCCCGGTAACCACATATAATGCTGGGCGTGGAGACATGCCCACCAGCAATCAACACCACATACCACAATGCCGGACGTGGTGGCTCACGCCTGTAATCCCAGCACTCGGGAGGCAGAGACAGGAGGATTGCTGAGTTCGCGGCGGCTTGCCTGAGCACCATAGTGAGCTCAGGGCCAGCCTGAACTACAAAGCGAGACCCTGTCTCAAAGAGCAAAAAAAATAAAATAAAATAAAACAAAGCTGCCAGATAGGATGGTCATACAAGTACCACCAGTGTTTCGAGCCGCCCAGCAGGGAGACATGAGTTCCGTCTCCTTTGGGAGTGTGTAATGGCACAGCCGTGGAGGACACAGGTGATCCGAGAAAGACAAAGCGAATCTAGAGATGAAGATGTTACGGAACCGTCAAAGAAAGACTGCTGTGAACAGCTCGAAGTTCTGACCTGGCTCTAAGGATTGGAATTTGGAGTAGAGAGCGAGCTGAAAGTTTCAGCAAACAGTGGAAAGAGATGAGAAGTAGTCAGAAAAGTTAGAGCAGACGTGGGAAGAAGCAGATGCCGTAGTCCAGCATGCTGGGCAGTAGTTAAAGTTCATGTGAGGTCGATTTGCAGTTGTGTATTGAAGTCAGTGTTTGGAGACTATTGAAACGGGCTAAGGTGGCCCTTAGATGGAATTCAATAAATTCATTGAATAGAGGGTAAGAAAAGGTCGGCAGTAAGGTTCAATTTTCAATAAGCTTTAGAATAATAGGAAGGATAAACAAGATTTTGTTTAAATTAAAAAAGCTCTTGTGAAGAGGAAAAGGCAGAATGCAGGGAGAAAGCAGTACACCACATTACTGTGTGCTAGTTGAGGAAATAATAGAGAGGGTTTTATTCTTGGTGCTGGAGACTGACCTCAGGAGCACTGTAGCACTGAGCTACATCCCTTGGCCCTATTTATGTGTGTGCGTATGCATGTATGTAAATTGCCCAAACACGAATTTGCAATTCTCCTGTTTCAGTCATCTGAATGGTTGGAACTGCAGGTGTGTGCCACGGCTCATAGCATTTTCAGGGCTTGATAACATTTTTAGGGCAGTGAAACCTTTCTATCTATTCCATATTATACTCTAAGATGTCGCTGTACATCTTCCAGGTGCATCGATTGTAACAAACGCACCTCTCTGGCCCTCGATGTAGACAACAGTGGGGGAGGCTGTGCCTGTGTGGAGAGAGATTCATGGAATATCTTTGTACTTTCCACTCAGTTATGTTGTAATCCTAACAACAAACAGACAAAAACCCCACTTTTGCCAGGCGTGGTGGCCTATCCCTGTAATCCCAACCACTTAGGAGGCAGAGGCAGGAGAATCAGAACTACCTGGCCATCCTGGGCTCGTTAGTGAGACTCTGTCTCAAAGTAAAATATATAAAGGGCTTGAAATGTAGCTCAGTGGCAGAACACTTTACCTGGTATGCGCAAGGCCCTGGGTTTAAACCCAAGTATTCAAAATAAATAAAGTCTATAATAAAAAGGTAAAGGGGAATTGGGAAATCTGTGCATTGTAGAAAAACTCTACAAAATAAGTCCTATTTATATGAATACACATTCCATCCTTAAAAAATAAAGTGAAAATTATTTAAGAATGCGGAATATGGGCCGGAGGGTTGGCTCAGTGGTTCCAGCGCCTGCCTCGCAAGTGCATGGTCCTGAGTTTGATCCCCTGGTAACCACATATAATGCTGGGCATGAAGACTGCCCACCAGCAATCAACACCGCATACCACAATGCTGGGTGTGGTGGCTCATGCCTGTAATCCCAGCACTCGGGAGGCAGAGACAGGAGGATTGCTGAGTTCGCAGCGGCTTGCCTGGGCACCATAGTGAGCTCAGGGCCAGCCTGAACTACAAAATGAGACCCTGTCTCAAAAAAAAAAAAAGAATGCAGAATATTCTCAAGATGAAATCGAAAACCTGAGGCCTTCTAACAAGGTAGAAAGAGCATTTAATCCTAGAGTGGAAAGACCCATTTGAATCTTCGCTGTCACTGGGTGACTCTCACCACTTGATGAGGCTGTTTGCTCGACTGCGTGTCTGTGCCCACATCTGCCTGTAGTCTAGCACAGAGGATCAGCGCCCAGACTCTGGAGTTAGGATGCTTAGGTTAAATCTCAGCACTTCCTACCCACTCTATGTGGCCATAGACAAGGTGATAAAGATAATCGCAGTAAATATTTTTCTGTGAAGTTTTATTAATTGTGAAGGACCAATTAAAAAAATCTATAAAAGAGCCTGAAACCATAAAGACGAGGTAAATATAAGCTATAATCATTACAGATTGTAGATCTGTTGTTCTGAGACATTTTGCCCCAAGAGCACAGAATTCTGCACCTACATGTAGCTCCGAGGAACAGGAGGTAAATGGAATTAACCAATCAGAGTTTATCAGGATCCCTTTTTGGGAAAGGAATGAGAGGAATCTTAAACGATCTGCGTGTTCAGGACCTTTGGGTTATGATTCAGCCTCAGTCAACTGTCAAATTTTCCCACAGCTCAGTGGAAAGTCACTGAAAGTGCCGCAAAAATAGTACAAACCCCCTTCAGTGTTCCTCTCCTAGGATGTGCCGCTGACTCTGGAGGTCTGAAATACTGTCCTGGTGTCCTGGCAGAGACAGGGGTCTATGCAGACTTGCTAGATTTGTTTTTTCCAGATGAAACACATGGTGTCTGCCGCTGCTTTTGCTCCTCATAGCAGCACTGCCAGACTCAAGCTTGTGAGAGGTTGTCAGCCCAGACACAAGGCAGCAAAGTAGAAAAGTTTTCAGGCAGAAGCAACGATGTGATAACTACCATAGGTTAGTTCAGAATTCAGAACCTCAAGCATCAATCCCCTTGATTGCCTACCATCTCTGTGGGTATAGAGTGCAGATCCTTGTGGGTCAGAATATGTCAAAATAAAGCCCACCATTCTGCAGAACTAATACTCACCAATTAAAAAAAAAAGAATACAGAGTCTGGGCTGGGGGTGTAGCACAGTGGTAGAGTACTTTGTAGCATGCATGAGGCCCTGGGTATAATTCTCGCACTGGGTGGGGGTGAGGGTATGAACACCTCTTAACAGAGCACATATTAAGGACAGTCACTAAGAGAAAGTTTTCTCAGTACCAGCAAAGTTTCATCTGTTAATGTAACTGTCCAGTTTCAACGGAAGTAGAAACACCCACATATTTGCCTATTCTTGTGTCTTCTCGGTCACATTCCCAAGTCTGAATTCAAGATCCTTCTTTATCACGCCAATGATTTCTTGCTTCTCCTCTTTCCAGCCTTGCAAAGGATGCTTGCACCTGGCTCTACATCATGATGCTCAAATAACTGAGGGCTCAGTGAGCCAGTCCAAAACCCCTTTGACTTCTTCCTGTTCCCCTTGGAGAGCAGAGATGGCATGGATCAAAGCTGGCCTGAATTTTCCCCTGTGCTGAGCTCTACTCCATATGAGAACAGAATTTGAAAGCTAAGCCTCTTGCTAGACTTTTGATGCTATTCACCAGATTGGTTATTCTAACATACCTTTTTTTTCTTTTAAAAGTTGTGTGTATGGGCCGGAGATTTAGCTCAGTGGTTCCAGCGCCTGCCTCGCAAGCGCGAGGTCCTGAGTTCTATCCCGGTAACCACATACAATGCTGGGTGTGGAGACTCACGCCCACCAGCAATCAATACCGCATACCACAGTGCTGGGTGTGGTGGCTCACGCCTGTCATCCCAGCACTTGGGAGGCAGAGGCAGGAGGGTTGCTGAGTTCGAGGCTTGCCTGGGCTACATAGTGAGCTCAGGGCCAGCCTGAACTACAAACTGAGACCCTGTCTCAAAAAAAAAAAAAAAAAAAGAAAGAAAAAAAAGTTGTGTGTATATTTATTGTTTTTAATTAATACTTAAAAGTTTTATATAATAGATATATGGATATATCATGTGATTTTCTTTTCTTTATTTTGAGACATATATATATATATATATATGAAATGTTTAAATCAGGATATCTTCTCAAATATTTATTTCTTTGTAGTAAAAATACTCAAAATTCTTTTTTTTCTAGTTTTCCTGAATTATGTAGCACATCATCATGCCTTATAGTCACCCTCCTGTGCAATAGAACACCAGAATTTATTTTTCCCATCTAACCTAACTCACACCCATTAACCAGTGTTCCTCCATTCTACCTTCCTCACTGCTCTCTGCAGCCGGTGACCACTATCTTCTTTCAACCTCTATGAAAACAACATTTTTAGATTTCACAAGGGCAAGATCATGAGAAAGTTGTCTTTCTGTACCTGGCTTATTTCACTTAGCATAATAACTTCTGGTTCCACTCATATCACAAATAAAGATTTCATCCTTTTTATGTTTGAATAGTATTCCATTGAGTATATGTTGGGGGGGCCTTTACACTAAGCTACATTACTGGGCCTTTTAAAATTTTTCAATTTTGGGCCAGAGGTTTAGCTCAGTGGTTCCGGCGCCTGCCTCGCAAGCGCAAGGTCCTGAGTTCAATCCTGGTAACCACATACAATGCTGGGTGTGGTGACTCACGCCCACCAGCCATCAATACCACATACCACAGTGACGGGCGTGGTGGCTCATGCCTATAATCCCAGCAATCAGGAGGCAGAGACAGGAGGATTGCTGAGTTCGAGGCTTGCCTGGGCTCCATAGTGAGCTCAGAGCCAGCCTGAACTACAAAGTGAGACCCTGTCTCAAAAAAAAAAAAAAAAACTTTTTTTTCAATTTGAGACTAGGTCTCTTTGAAAGTTGCCCTGACTGGGCTCAAACTTATGATCCTCCTCCCTCAGCCTCCAAGAATGCTGGGATCATGGATGTGCACCATCCACCATTCTTGACTTTTCTCTTTTCTTCCTTCCTTCCTTCCTTCCTTCCTTCCTTCCTTCCTTCCTTCCTTCCTTCCTTCCTTCCTTCCTCCCTCCCTCCCTCCCTTCTCCCTCCCTTCCTTCCTCCTTTCTTTTCCTCTTCTCATTTTCCCACAGAGCTTCATCCCTAGCCTTTTTCAAAATATTTTATTATTAAGACAGAGTCTCATGTAGTTGCTCAAACTTGTGATTCTCCTGCTTGAGCCCCCTCAGTGGCTGGGGTTATGGCCATACACCACTGTGCCTTTCTATACTATATATTCTTCATCTATTTGTTGGTTGATGGATGCTTGGGTTGTTTCCATTCCTTTCTTTGCTATTTGAATAAATACTATTGTGACAAACAGGAGTAAAATGTCTCTTCATATCAATTTTATTTCCTTTGGATTTATACCCAGTAGTAGGCTTGTGGGATCATGATTGCTGTACTCAATTATAATCCTACCAATAATGTTAAGGGTTCCTTTTCTCTCATCCTCACCAGTGTTTACAGTCTTTTGTCTTTTCAATAACAGTGAACCTATCTGGAATGAGATGACATATCAATGGGGTTTTGATTTATATTTCCCTGATAATTAGTAATGTTGAGAATTTATATATACCTGTTGGGCATTTCTTTGTTTTCCTTTGAGGTCTATTTATGCCTCTTGTCCATTTTGTTTTTGTTTTTGAGACAAGGTCTCACTTTGTAGTTCAGGCTGGCCCAGGCAAACCTTGAACTCAGCAATCCTCCTGCCTCTGCCTCCTGAGTGCTAGGATGACAGGCGTGAGCCACCACGCCTGGCATTGTGGTATGTGGTACTGATTGTTGAGTATTGTTGTATGTGGTTCCGAACTCAGGACCTTGAGTGTGCTAGGCAGGCACTGGAACCACTGAGCTAAATCTCCAACCCCTCTTGGACATTTTTAAGTTGGATTATTTGGATTTTGTCTTGTTGCTATCGAGTTATTTAGGTCCTTCCATAGCCTGAATGTTTACCCCTTATTGGATGTGTAGTTTACAAATATCTTCTCCCTCTGTAGGTTGTCTTTTCACTCTGTTTATCTTGCAGACATTTTTTAGTTTGATGTTATCCCATTCATCTGTTCTTGTTTTTGTTTCCTGGGCTTCTGGAATCTTTTCCAAAAAAAATCCTCACCCATCCCAATGTCTATATTTTCTTTTAGTAGCTTCATAGCTTCAGGTCTTTTTAATCTTTAACCCATTT
>PVIC010051295.1:0-12525 GCA_004025085.1 Thryonomys swinderianus
TGTACATCAAATTTTTCTTTTATCCTTTGAAAGTTTTCTGCTGTTGCTTTTTTTTGAGACAGGGTCTTGCTTTGTAGTTCAGGCTGGCCCTGCACTCACTATGTAGCCCAGGCAAGCTGCCGCGAACTCAGCAATCCTCCTGTCTCTGCCTCCTGAGTGCTGGGATTACAGGCATGAGCCACCACACTCGGCACTGTAGTATGTGGTATTGATTGCTGGTGGGCATGAGTCTCCACGCCCAGCATTCTATGTGGTTACCAGGATCGAACTCAGGACCTTGTGCTTGCGAGGCAGGTGCTGGAACCACTGAGCTAAATCTCCAGCCCTGCTTTTGCTTTTGGTTTTTATATCCTTTGTGATATGTTCTGATTTTTCATTGATTCCAGCTAATATATTAGTCTTTTCTGCATTACATAGCCGTTGTTGGATTGATTTTCCATGATCTCTTGGTGTTTTAAAGAAATCTCATTTGATAATTGCTAACCACAACCCTGTCTTCTAGATGAGATTTTTCTGTTTTTGCATTGGTTGACTGGAGTGCATATACTTTCAATAAAATTTTCAATCTCTTGGACACTGGTTCATTTCTGTGTTGGGCCTTCATGGTTTCCATGTTTGTTCTTAGCTCTTTTTTCTTTCTGTTGTATCTCCTCTAAATTCACTATTTCCATCATTATAGTCATAATGTCTGTAATCATCTGTGTAATTATGTCTGTTTTGAATTTGTCAGGAGTCTTATTCATCTGCTTTGTTCTGCTGATATCATTTCATTTGTGTGTGTTTTAATTCCTTTCTTCTAATGCCCCTTGGATTTCTTTTACTTTGATATTTTCTCATTTGCTTGCTCTCTCTCTCTCTCTCTCTCTGACAGGATTTCGCTTTGTAGTTCAGGCCAACCTTGAACACACTGTGTAGCCCAGGCTAGCCTCTGAACTCATAGCAATCCTGCCTCTGCCTCCCAAGTGCTGGGATTGCATGCAAGAGCCACCATGTACAGCACTATAGTATGTGGTACCAGGGATCAAACTTGGGATCCTGCGCTTGACAGGCAGATGTCAGAACCACTGAGCTAAATCCCTGGCCCCTCATTTTCTATTCTTTTTGTTTTGTTTTTTCTATACTGAAGCTTGCAAATTGCTTATGTAAGTTACTTATTATTAGTACTGAGACCTCTTTGGGTAATGAGTACTTTTCAGAGATGTCTCTAAGCGTAACTAGCTGTTGGCCTTTTAGTTGGTCTATTGGATCCTACTACTTCTGTAAAATAGTGAAGGCCTAGTGCCCAGTCCTTTGGTACTAGATAATAGTGTGATCCCAGACAATCTAGGTATTGGCATGTGTGGAAGACCAACTGATGACAGCTATGTCACTTGGCTAAAGTAGTAACAATCAACAATGCCATTGTTAGTATCAAGCGCAAACTGGATAATGACAAACTATAGTAAGTAACAGTTTTTTTTTTTTTTTTTTTTTTTTGAGACAGGGTCTCACTTTGTAGTTCAGGCTGGCCCTGAGCTCACTATGTAGCCCAGGCAAGCCTGGAACTCAGCAATCCTCCTGCCTCTGCCTCCAAAGTGCTGGGATTACAGGCGTGAGCCACCACGCCCGGCACTGTGGTATGTGGTATTGATTGCTGGTGGGCGAGAGTCACCACGCCCAACACTGTATGTGGTTACCAGGATCGAACTCAGGACCTTGCGCTTGCGAGGCAGGCGCTGGAACCACTGAGCTAAATCTCCAGCCTAGTAAGTAACAGTTTTTAAACTTTAATCATAGATACTGGATCTGTAGTTACAGCACAAAATCTAAGACAAAGCAGTTAATTATATACAGTAAATATCCACTCAATGGAACCATAGTAAGATATAGTTAATAACCTGCCAATTGATAAAAATAAATGGAATGTGTATTGGAAGCATGAAGAAAAGAGAAATAATTATAAAAAATTAAGCAATGGTTGGGCTGGAGATTTGGCTCAGTGGTTCTGGCACCTGCCTCGCAAGCACAAGGTCCTGAGTTCGATCCCCGGTAACCACATAGAATGCTGGGCGTGGAGACTCACGCCCACCAGCGCCATCAATACCACATACCACAGTGCTGGGTGTGGTGGCTCACGCCTGTAATCCCAGCACTCGCGAGGCAGAGACAGGAGGATTGCTGAGTTCGCGGCGGCTTGCCTGGGCTACATAGTGAGCTCAGGGCCAGCCTGAACTACAAAGCGAGACTCTGTCTCTAAAAAAAAAAAAAAAAAAAAAAAATTAAGCGATGGATTAAGCGATGGAAGATGTGAAGAATAAAATTTGTGTAAAAGGCCTTATACTCAAAATGGACGCACCTTCAGGACATACTCATAAATGAAATAAACAGGTCACAGATGTGTAAATAGCATATCTGTTCTCTAGTACGAGAAACTGAAGATGTCATTGAGTTCTAGAATGTATGATGGATATTGTGAAACAAAATATTTGAAGGGAGATGTGGAGGAGTGAGCAATGAGGGGTAAAGAAAAAATGTAATGGTCATAAAAAGGGAAACAAAGCTTATGTATTTAGGGAGTGGGAGTTGTGGGGTAGGTAGGGGAATGGGAAAAAATGAGAATTAAATTGTGCCATATATCATGATGTGTGTATACAGTGTACCAATAAAAATAATAAATAATGAAGATAAAAATAATTAAAAGAAATAAGGGTAATTAATATGAGATAATAGTAACAGAGAAATCCAACTAGAGAAAGGATATACAATATAGAGTGACAATTAAACTAGAGGAAAGGAAATAAGGAAAAAACACCGAAAGAACAGTTGAAAGAGAGAATGTAAGAATGTAAGAGAAGGGGGGGAGAGAGAGAGAGAGGGAGGGAGGGAGAGAGGGAGGGAGGGAGAGAGAAAGACCTAGGCAAACAGAACAAAGTAATGTTTTAAAAGGAAGAGACACGAAAATGGATGGTAAAACTCTAGCCTCCATCAAAACAAAACAAAAAAAAGTAAAAAAAATATACCAATAAAAGATCAAACAAACAAATGAAAAATGGAGTTAAATGAATAATGAAGAAGAGGGGTAGGGGACAGGGAGAAGCTTCTATAAACTTCCAGAAGAGTTGTTTTTCCTTCCATGGATAGTAGTCTTCAATTTTGCAAGTTACATTCCTTTTTGCTATCTTTGTAGTTTGGGATTTTGCAGAGGTTACTCAGTTCAAGGGGCTCACTCTCCATAATCCCATTTCCGTAACTGTTCAGTTTGAGGTATTGGATCAGGGAAGGTTGGGTCCTTGAATTATGAGTCTCTTGTGTTGAATTTTTCTAGTTGAGGACCAATGCTGGATACCTGGTGTGTACTCTAGTGTCCATGGAGCCAACTGTAGATACTAGGTGGAGGCTTCTGTCATCACGGTGCCTAGAAGAGCCCAGGTGTGCCAAAGACTAACATAGTGAAACTCCAGTGGGCTCTGTAAGGACTCAAGGTGTTATAGGTAAATCATGGTCATTCAGTGCAGAGGACAAGTCAGCAGATCTCTGGCAACAAAAGGACTGGCCCAGTTGTGCTGGGTAGGGACTCTCTGTCTGGTTTCTGGTGATGTGCAAGGTAGAGACTCCACTGCACCCAGTGTACTTGGTACTGAATGGCATGTTAGGCAGGGACTTATTCAAGATTGGAGCTTTTGGAGGAAACCCAGACTGCTCAGGACTGGTGATAGGTGTCAGATAGGGTGTGAGGTTGGTGCAGGACAAGTGGTGCAGGACCACTGGGATCTGGGTATGTGCTTACATGAATCCAGGTTGGAAGGTATAGACTCAAATCACATTAGCTTTAGCATCATGTGCCCACTAAATGTCTTAGTCAGTATGAGATAAACTTGAAGCACTCAGTGGTGACTCAGGTGGGCCCAGTATTTTATAATAATGACTCCAGCAATAGGCAACGAACACTCATTTTTTCTCTGAGTCTGAGATCAGGCAGGCAGGTGGGGAGAGAGCCTCTCTTGCCACTGATTTCTTACCCTGGTGTGTGCTGGCAATAATGCTGTGGGGCTTCTACTTCTTCAGTGTTTGGAGAGAGGGTCATAGAACAAAGGGGGCGTGAGTACCCCTACTCTATCCTGTGAGGTTAGACTGCTTTGCTGCTTGGATGCCTTCAGCTATGTAGAAAGTTCCCAGGGTGTGCAAGAGCAGAGGTACAGCAGACCACCCTCGTAGGTGTTTTCTCTGTTTTTAACTCTTTTTGCTTGTTTTTTGAAACAAGGTCACACTATGTAGTTCAGGTTGGCTTCAAATTTATGATTATCCTCCTGCCTTAGCCTCCTGAGTCTTGAGATTACAGGTGTGTGTCACAGTACCTGATCTTTTTTTTTTTTAACTCCTATGCATATATTTTGTTTGATTGATAGGTATCTTTCAAATTGATTCTTTGTATCACTGTGTATGTTCCCTCCTTTGCTTAAATTGTTTGTGTTTCTAGCTGATGTTTGCTGGGCCTCTAACGTGGCTCCTCCTCTACTCTGCCATGCTGGATCTCCCCCAAGCCATGTTTTGTCCTTGCTCATATTGGTAGATGGAGAAGGCAGTTTGTCCTCTGATCTCTTCTGGATGTAGAGGGCAGGCCAAGGGATCAAGTAGCCCACAGTACTTAATGCCAACACTTTCAGACCCATGTAATTCTGACCACAACACAAGCTGGGTCTGGATTTGCATCATAAATGGGAGTTCCGTATCTTTCTGGGTCTGAGTTTGTTCTTCTCAGAAGTTCTATATCTAACTCACACCCTGCCTGTGACAGTCTCCCAAGGCTGTCTCTTATCCAGTCACTGTGGAAGGGGTACCTGAGGAACCTTGAAGTGAAGTTGCTTGTTAGTTCTGAGTCACAGTCTTAAATAATGACCCTATTCCTGAAATGACACCTGATTAAATTCTGGCATTATTGCAGGCACCGTGACGAATTTCTGCTCTAGCTGTTGTTTGCTATATGGAAGGAGTCATGTCAAAACCATGTTACTTTTGCAGTTCACAACAGCTGTGGGTTTCTCTGGAGTGAGCAGTTTCTTCCTGCCCTGGTCTGCAGTTTCTCCTTGGAGCTTCCAGCTCTGTGGGCTTACCTCATGTCTGCAGAGGCAGGTTCCCCTTTGCAGGAGGTGGACTGAGCTTTTACACTCCTTTTTTCTTCTCTGTGTCTTAGTGCATTTCCCCAACTTTTCTATAACTTCAATTTTCCTGTAATTTCTCCTCAGTTCCTGGAGATTTACTTTTTTCCCTCTTTGTCAAGTTGTTGTTTTCCAATTATCTAGATTCTAGGTCTTAGGGAGGCTGAATTTTGCTGCTGATGGCTATTCTACTATTTTGGTTCCTCCTTTTTGTTAATAGTCTTGTATTTAATGTATGCATTTATGTAGTTATTTATTTGAGTTCAGGTTTCACTGTGTAGTTTAGATGGTCCTTGAATTCACTATGTAGCCCAGGCTGTCCTTGAACATATGGTGGTCCTCCTGCCTCAAACTTCTGAGTACAGGGATTACAGTCTTGTACTACCACCTCTGGGTTATTTTGTGTATTATGTCATTGAGTCTGTTTAGTTATTTCTGTTTGACTGCAACTCATAATCCTCTTAAAGATGATTGATTTTAATTCATCAGGTATTTCATAGATCCCCTTTTTTTTCTTCTTTTTTTAAAAATTAAATTCTTTATTGGTACAATTTATATACATCTCACAATCACATATAACATTGGGGAATTTGTACCAGTATATGACACAAGTTAATTCTCCTTTTTACCCATATCCCTATCTGCCCACACCTCCTCACCCCCTTTATACATACTCTTTTATTTTCTTTCTGAATCATATTTATTTCTTCCCCTCATTACATTCCCACACCAAATTTCCTATGGAAATTTCCCACTCTATAAAAGCTGTCATACTTTCTAGAGCTCATTTGCATCTACAGGAGTTCATGTCAAAGAGAAGATCCAGTATTTGCCTATCTGTGACCTGTTTATTTCGCTTATTAGTATATCCTTCAGGTGTCTCCATTTGCACATAATAGATCCCCATTTTTTTTTTTTTTTTTTTGCTTTTTGAGACAGGGTCTCGCTTTGTAGTTCAGGCTGGCCCTGAGCTCACTATGGTGCCCAGGCAAGCCGCCGCGAACTCAGCAATCCTCCTGTCTCTACCTCTCGAGTGCTGGGATTACAGGCGTGAGCCACCACGTCCGGCATTGTGGTATGCAGTGTTAATTGTTGGTGGGCGTGTCTCCACACCCAGCATTATATGTGGTTACCGGGGATCGAACTCAGGACCTTGCGCTTGCGAGGCAGGCGCCGGAACCACTGAGCTAACCCTCCGGCCCCTAGATCCCCATTTTTAAAGACTTAATTAACAGAGGTTTATTTTGTTCTTCTGGTTGTATCATGCTTTCTCAGTTGTTTTTTTAAAATTAGTTTATACCCTGACAATCCTGGATATTGTCTATTGGATATATACTTCATTACATTATAAGAATAGTGTAATGCAATGCATGCTATTCTTATGCATATAACAGTAAATTATATAAATAAGCATAGTTACAGTTATTTAAAATTATATGTATATACATATGAACATATACATGTGCATATTCATATATGTGTGTGTATATGCATATACTGATATGTATACAATTGAATATATATGTATACATATGTGCAGTTAAATTAGATATGCTGTAATTATAGAACATATACAAATACATATCACAAGTACATTTTATATGTATATGTACACAAACATAAATAATATATATAAATATAAATATATAAATATATACATATATACACATACCCACACACATACATACATAAAACTGTTTTTGGCATTGTTCCTGGTCTAGGACATAGTAAATTAAACAAAATGAAGTACCTGCTCTCATGAAACTTAACTTCTGATGAGCTGGACATTGTAGTGTACATTGGAATCTCAGCATTGGGGTGGGGCTGAGGCAGGAGGATTGCTGTGAGTTCAAGGCCAGCCTGAACTACATAGTGGTGTATTTAAATACAAAGCTTGAACACAAATTTATGACAATTTAATGTGTGTTTAATATATTACCAGTCTTTACAGAAATCATTGACATCAGTATTATCAGTTGAATAACAAAATCTCATGACATTTTCCATTGTACTCTTTTTTTTTTTTTTTTTTTTTTTGCTTTTTGAGACAGGGTCTCGTTTTGTAGTTCAGGCTGGCCCTGAGCTCACTATGGTGCCCAGGCAAGCCGCCGCGAACTCAGCAATCCTCCTGCCTCTGCCTCCCAAGTGCTGGGATGACAGGCGTGAGCCACCATGTCCGGCACTGTGGTATGCGGTGTTGATGGTTGGTGGGCGTGAGTCACCACGCCCAGCATTGTATGTGGTTACCGGGGATTGAACTCAGGACCTTGCGCTTGCGAGGCAGGCACCGGAACCACTGAGCTAACCCTCCGGCCCTCCATTGTACTCTTGTTCTCCTGGAAAGGCTAGATTTGAAATAGATTTCCATCTAATAAATATGTCCATTGAGAAGTGGGGCTGCAAAGCTGATAGAATTGAGAGAGGTTGGGCACATCCATATGGAAAGCCAGGGCTATATGAAGGCAATAAGAAAGACACTCTCGAAAAGTTACTTCAAGTTTTGACTGTTTCTCTGTAGTTTTTCATATTAATCATCCCTACCAAATGTTGGTAATAATGTACAGGGCTTTTTTTTAACTAAGGAGAGAAAAATTATGCTTTATTTCTGAACAGACATATCTTCCAATTTGGCTCTGAAAATGCAGTTTGTGTTATGCAAGCTTGAGGGCAAAGTAGAAGGAGAGAAAAAATGTGAGAGTAGAAAGAAGCCAGGAAACAAGTCATTTGTTTTTCATCAGCTAAAGAGCATTAAATTTAATTTCTAAAATTGCTTGTTGTGTTTGGTATCTTAATATCAAAGACAGTTAACTGTGCAGTGACTGGATAAGGGTATTAGGAAAATTCCACTGATTATAAGTATTTCTTTCACTTCCTCAATGAAATAATTAATTGGGAAAGCACCACTTAAGGAGTCAGTGGCATATCTAAGGCACATAAAGAACTCCAAAAGTCTGATTTTTAAGAGACAGCATAGTGATGGATGTCTGCCTATAAATAACCTGGGAAGAATAATGTTTTAACATTTTATTGGTTTATTTTAGTGTGAACTGGTGTTGAATGGAATTACTTTAGGAAGTACTTCAACAAGCAATATGTGGCCATATCAATTTCACACTTACACTATCCAGTGAATCTATAGTGGACCTGTAAAGTTAATTTAGCTAGAATAGACCAATTTGCATGGTCTAAGAATGGTTAATTGCTTCAGAAGTTGTTGCTAGGTTAGTAAGTTAAACTATATGAAGCTTGAATTCCTTCTCATTCTGCTGTTTAGATGCGATCTAAATGATATCCTAGTTTGTGAACGAGATGGTGGAGGTCAACTCTGAAATTATTCATTGAAAAATGTCAAGATGTCTTCTTTCCAGAAAAGCATATATTCTTTGTAAAAATTTGAAAATGGTATCAAAGCTCATAATTATACCTTATGTATTGGTTAATCAAAACAAAAACCATTGAGTTTGTGAAAAATAATGAGGCTCTGTTAATAATTTAGAGCTCTTTGTATCTTTAAAATGTCTGTTTAGAAGCATCTGAAATACTGCAGAAATTAAAACTTGATAATCACAATGTTTACCATGTAAAAGGTCACCATATGTTACCAAAATGTTACATTGGAGTTTAAGTTTAATGACTCATAGATGACTGATTTAGTTGAATTTATTTTTTCCATAATAATTATCTTTTGAAAGAAATGTGTGTGTTGCTTCCAGTTATCCCACTAAATGGTATCAGTCCCCAGAGTGGGAAGTTACTTGATCTGATTTTTCTCCAAGAAATCATAGAATAAAGCTTTAATCAAGATAAAGGGAAAAACTGAAAAGTAATGGAAAATAACATTTTAAACTAGTGAATAAATTAATGGAGGGCATTTTTATGGGAGAAGAGAACATAGGAAAGAAATAGATATTAGAAATGTTAGGCAAAGTTAAGAAATGAGGAATGATAAAAATTATGGCATGAAGGGCCAGAGTAAATTTAGCTCAGTGGTTCCAGCACCTGCCTAGCAAGTGCAGGGTCCCTGGTTTGATCCTGGTAACTATATAAAACTGTACTGGGAGTGGTGACTCACATCCACCAGCAATCAGTACTATATACCACAATGCTGGGCGTGGTGGCTCACACCTGTAATCCCAGTACTCAGGAGGCAGAGGCAGGAGGATTGCTGAGTTCCAGGTTTGACTGCACTACATAGTGAACTCAGGGCCAGCCAGAAGTACAAAGGGAGACCCTGTCTCAAAAAAAAAAAAAATTGTAGCCAGGTGTGGTGGCTCACACCTGTAATCCCAGCACTTGGGAGGCAGAGACAGGAGGATTGCTGAGTTCCAGGTTTGCCTGGGCTACATAGTGAGCTCAGGGCCAGCCTGAACTACAAAGCGAGACCCTGTCTCAAAAAAAAAAAAATTGTAGCATGAATTATTGAAATGAAAGAAGTGAGGAGCTGAGAGTCAAGTATTGGTCCTTGAAAAGTTACTGGTAGCCATATTGTGGAAAATTTTGAGAAGAACCTCAAGGAGTTTTTTTCTTCTACATGAAATTTCATAAATGAAACAACTATCATGCTTTAAATCATCATAGACTGTGAATAGCCAAGGTACCAAGAGCCACCTAAATTCAGATTTCCAAACTCATCCTTCAAAACAATACAAATCAATAAAATAACAAAGAAAAGCACACAAATGTCAAAACTTCAGTGTAAGTTGGAAACGGAGTACTCCTACTGCACCTACCTGTAGGTAGAAAAAAACATCATTTTGTATGTGTATATATGGGAGGGTGTGCTTGTATGTGTGTATATGTGCATAGCTTTTTCTTGACCTCCCACCAACCTTACAGAAAGCAAGGTTATTGAAAAATTCACTAGTACACAGGACAAGAAAATGGAGCACCTAAGATTGAAGTAAAATTACTACTAGGAAAAGTCCTTATTAAATGCAAAATTATCCAAAAGACGACCTTATATATTAGTGTACTGGCTGTAGATAAGAGAATTTAAAGGATGAAGATTTAGAAAATTATTGCTTCTGAGCCAGGCGTGGTGATACACACCTGTAATCCCAGAACTCAGAATGATTGCTGTGAGTTTGAGTCCAATTTTGTCTACATAGTGAGTTTAAATCCAGGGTGAACTACATAGTAGACCCTGTTTCAAAAGCAAGCAAAGATCAACAACAGAGCAGCAACAACAAAAACCCCAAACAAATAAACAAAAAAGAATATTATTGCTTCTGATCTGAATAGGATAAAAATAGAAGAGAGAGGTGGATTTTGAAAACTATGTATTGAAAACAGCTAGCAGAAATTGAGGATGATTAAAGAAAAGTAAGTAGGTAAATATATAAATAAATTGTCTTTTGTAAAGTTTGTGTATACTCAACAGTGAATGAAGTATTCTTTCTCCACATCCATACTTATAGTAAAACTTTTATTTGAGAAATATCTTTAAATGTCAGAAATTTAAACATAATCACTGAAGAAATTTTGTACTCTATACTCCTTAAAAAAGGCACATTAATAGTACTTCTTTGTATATTTATAAGGTCAAAATTTATAAAAATGCATCATGAGTTCAAGAAACATGTAAAATGAACAGCATTAAAGTAAAAAGTTTTTCAGTTGATTATTATAAGCCACAGACATTATTATATGATTCCTAAACTCACCAGTAATAATGCCTAAATCTTCTTAAAATTAGATCACTCAGATGACAGAGAAAGTATATTGGCATCCTGTAGATGTGGTTTTTATAGTTGCTCACATTTGTTTGTTAGCAAGTCAAATGGCCAGGGATTTGAAACCTATCTAAATGAACTCCTATGGTCACAATTGTTAGGTAATAATCCAGCTGGGATCTTAGATTTTTCTCAAGAATATCACTTTTACATAATGTGCAGGTTAACAGTGACAGGTTAAAGCAATGGAGAGAACCAGGTGTATAGTTAGGGGTGTAGCTGTTTTCACAAAGAATCTGTAGTAGACCTCGGCTTAGGTCTAACAGTCTTTCCTAAAATTATAGTTCTTTACTGTTTTGAACCAATAAGTACATTTATATGTGCATGGTGACTATAATGACAAGCATTTACATCTAAAAAAGATAGCAAAATCTGGCCTTGGCCATTCAAAAGTTGGCATCTTGTCTCTAAACTGAGGATTTATTTTTCCTTAACGAAGGCTTGTGAGAACCAGATACGTTCTTACTGTATCTGCCTTTCTGTCATACAGCGGGTTTGACTAGAAGTGGTTGTTTTAATTTTTTAAATTAATTCCTTCTGGGATTTTGTAGACCTAGAATCAAGCATGGACTAAAAATGATTGAGAAATCCCACATTTCCAATTACCCAGAGGATTTGTTGTGAATCTTACCAGGCTAGTTTTCCTGTGGTTCAGAGTAAATGATAAGCAGAATGGGAGAGTACAGTAGATAGACACCACTTACCTGTCTCAGAGGAAAGCTAGACAATGCTCCAATTTTCCTAAGGTTTTGAGATCTGCAGGAGCTTCCACACATACCACCCTGCTGGGGTTCTGTCATGTGTGATGGAACACTTGCACAACTAACCAGGCAAAGAACTTTGTTACATATGAACAGCAGGAACCAACAGAAGCCTGAAATTCAGTGTGCCTTCTCCAAGGGTTCTAGACTGTAGAGAGGGTGTCACAGCACACTTCACAGCGCAGGTGAGGGTCTGAAATTGCTCTGCTCTTGTGTTTAATACCCAGAGAAATGGTGCTGAATGCCAGCACAGCAGGATGTTCTATTGCAGGAGGGACAAGGACAAAACTTTAGATGTTTTGGACAGTTCACCACCATTTTAAGATGTTGCTTTCTTGACATTTTCAGATTGAGAATTGCAATAAAGAAGGGAAAGTGCTGATCTGCCAGATTTAGGCAAGATCTCTCCTCTGGACATGCTGTGTTCCTTGCTGACCTTCCCCTCTCCTCTCTGTCCTTCTCTTGAAACACTGTGTTTTCTTCCATTGTATTCTACTGATGTCCCAATAAAAGCCTGGCTACTCTTTCCTCTGTCTTCTCACAAGGCTTCAGAATTCAGATTCTGCTCTGAATTTCTTCGTATTTCTTATTTTAAAAAAAATTTTTTTCTTGGGGCTGGAGGGTTAGCTCAGTGGTTCTGGCGCCTGCCTTGCAAGCGCAAGATCCTGAGTTCGATCTCCGTAACCACATACAATGCTGGGCGTGGTGATTCACATGCACCAGCAATCAATGCCACATACCACAGTGCTGGGCGTGGTGGCTCACGCCTGTAATCCCAGTACTCGGGGAGGCAGAGACAGGAGGATTGCTGAGTTCAAGGCTTGCCTGGGCTACATAGTGAGCTCAGAGCTAGCCTGAACTACAAAGCAAGACCCTGTCTTAAAAAAAAAAAAAATT
>PVIC010051296.1:0-12496 GCA_004025085.1 Thryonomys swinderianus
AAAGAAAGAAAGAAAGAAAGAAAGAAAGAAAGAAAGAAAGAAAGAAAGAAAGAAAGAAAGAAAGAAAGAAAGAAAGAAAGAAACCTACATAGACACAAAACATACATGCTGCAGGGAAAATTTTCAAATTTTACTGATGTGAGTGAAGGGCATGAAAAGAAAGGACAAATCAATGAATTCTGGCTTTTTCATACATATTGCTCCTTTGTATCTAAAAACCCCATTGCATTTTACCTTTCATGCAAATAAATAAGACATAAGGGGAAATGAATGGCAAAGGATAGAAAGGAGGTTATAATTCTTCCGTTGAAAGTCTGGACCCTGGATTATCACTATTTCTTCTCCTAATCCCACTGATACTTGAAACACTGATATTTAATGAGATAAAGAATTGTTAACCTATTGTCTTTCCCAGAGGGTTAGTTTATCTTTTAAACTCTCTCTCTCTTTCTCTCTCTCTCTCTCTCCCTCTCTCTTCCAAATAGTCTTTCATTTCCACACAGCTTGTCTTCCACCTTTTTTTTCTCCCTTCACAGAAGTCTTCTCTTGGGATTATCAAAGTTCTGCACCTTGATGAGTCGCTTTTTCTTCAAGAATTAACTGATTACTGAAATGACCACCTCTTCATGGATTCTGCTTCTTTAAATTTTGACAACTCTTGAGGATTTAGGTCTGTTTTACAGAAATTTGATATATGCCTTCATAACTTCAGGGAATTATCTCTTCTCTATCCCTAAGAAATGATGCAAATTTTAAACTAGATCTTCTATAAGATCTAAATGATGGTATAAAACTAAAAATAGCTTTTAAGAAAAGCATGGGAGACAGGTCTGAAATACAAAAGTACATAATTTAAAGCTTTCTTGAGTCGGTGAAAAATGCCAGAGCCTGCCCTTTTCTAAAACTAGCAAGACATAAAATTCCTTAGTTCCAATATTCAATTTAAGTGAAACTACAAATGAGGACATAGGAAGTTTTAAAGCACACAGATCTTGTAAATTGAGGATAAAGTGAAATTTAATTAATTGCCAATAATTCATTAATTGTTAGTCACAGAAAGTTTTCAAGGCTGTAATAAATACAATGGAGAGAGAAGTAAAAGATAAAACCAAAATGATGGAAGAAAAGCCCCTCCTTAAAAGCCTCACCTTAAGAGAAAATCGCATCCACTGATAAGGCATTAAGAGTGGCAGCAAGTGAATGTAATTGGACTTCGAAGTCAGAAATTTGTGTCACCTGTAAGGAAAGGTATGTACAGTGGGATGGGGAAGGTTGCAGGAATGAAAAAGTAGACCTTAGTGAAAATGGTTTAAGAATATTGGTAAAACTTGAACTAAATATAAAAATGATCAAAATTCCTACTAGATATGAAATTATGAGTCTACTGTGGGGCATATTCTTGGGTGAGGAGTTTTTGTGTCTTTTTGGATTATCATCTGTAAGTTTGTGGCATCCAGACTTGGTGTTTTATCAACACATGGGAGAGAATGGGTCACGGTCAATATGGTCAGGAGTAAGGAATTCAACATTTTTGGCAGGAGAATGAGAAATAAAATGTGGCATTAATGAACATGAAAGGTGGCATACAGTTTGAAGTCTAGTGAGTGGGCTTTGGCAAATATACAGTAGAGAGAGAAAACTAATTACAGGATTTGTCCAATGTTGAAAGTTTAAGAGGCAATTCACCAAATTAAATCCCTTGGTGAATGGACTAAACTAGAAATAAGGCTAAAGACGACCAAAACAGATGGCAAGAGACAGGATGCCACTAATCTCATCACAGACTTAGATGGAATAGGAAAAACAGTTCTTTTCAACAAGATGTGTCTGCACATGATGGCACTTGGATGTGTTTCCAGATGAAATCTATACTACCTGAGATATTTCCAGCTCAGAACAAACAACTCTAAAGGAAGCTGGAGTCACCATTGTCTTCAAAAGAAGCTAGACTCTATTCCAAAGACCTAAACCAGAACTCAAAATTCACCTAATATAGAAACACTAGTGCCATGAGACAAAAGAAACAGACAGCAGAATTTTCAAAACATTCTGTAAATGAAATCATTAACCAATGTTGATCTTCTAACTTATCTAATAATACACTATTGTGGTTGACCCTGACTTTGGCTTCTGATCCTTGGATCTGGGTTACATATGTTGAAACTTGCAAAGATTTTGGATGCACACCACTTTCAGGGAACTAACTGCTTGGTTCTAAGCCTGCACTGGAACTTATTTATAGATCCTTTGCTAAGGAACCTATCCACAGAGGGCTATCACACAACTGGGAATAAAAATATACACATTAAAGTAAGAGTGAGTTGAGTAGTTAAAGTAACCATATGGATGATCTAAATTTTAAAGAAAATGTAAACATTTATTTTCTCTGATTGCTTACATCATATCAACTTGTTGCCTTCCTGGAACCTTTGGATAAAGAGCGAAAAAACTGAGTAGGGTCTATCTTTCATCATCTTGTTCCATATAAAGAGTGGAATGACAGTTCTGCAGAATATTTTAAGGGAGCTGTACTCTCTCCTTGTTTCTCCTCTTAGTATAACACCACCAGGCCGACTATCTAAACATCTCATGCTTAACACTTCTGCTTTCTTGTTTTTCCTTCTTTGATCTTGTGCTAACAAAGATTCAAGATATGAACTGACCCAAAATTATAGCCTATCATTGACATAATACTCTTACCTGGCCAACTATAGGTTGGTTAACCAGCATTCTTAGAAACAATGAAAGCATTTTTTTTTTTTTTTCGAGACAGGTCCTCACTTTGTAGTTCAGGCTGGCCCTGGGCTCACAATGTAGCACAGGCAAGCCTAGAACTCAGCAATCCTCCTGTCTCTGCCTCCCGAGTGCTGGGATTACAGGCGTGAGCCACCACGCCTGGCACTGTGGCATGTGGTATTGATGGCTAGTGGGCGTGAGTCCCCACGCCCAGCATTGTATGTGATTACCGGGATGGAACTCAGGTCCTTGCAATTGTGAGGCAGGTGCTGGAACCACTGAGCTAAATCTCCAGCCCAATGAAAGGATTTTTAATAACCTTTTTCAAACCACAGCTTTGGCCTTACTTAAGCTACATGAAACAGCAGACACTCTTCATACCATTAGACTAATTGAACTGTCCCAGCACAATAAAAGATTTTTAGTATTTATTACCCAAATATGTTCCCAATTTAGAGAAGAGGAACCCCAGACAGTTTGTAGCAGGTCAGTATATTCCTGCTACTCGAAGACGTCAAGTTCAGAGTGGAATAAGAAAGCAGCTCTCTACATCTTAGTGAAAAAACAGCTTTTCTCTAGGTGACACATAAGTGACTTCGCTCCATTGTTAGGGTTGTATTCAATAAACTCATTTTTATTTGCAAAGTGAGAAGGAGGGATTTCTTTCATTTTGTGACTCTTCATCCATATGGCTAAGAAAGAGAAGAGTGAGTAGGACAGTGAGTGGCAGCCATGCTTTGTCTGCCTGCCAGGAGCAGGTAGGTTTTTGTGTCTGAAGGTGGCATCTCAGATAATTTAAAGACCAGAGATGGGATTTAAAATCTAAGGATGCATAGGTACCCTTGTGACTTTATTTAGTGAGTAAATAATGAAAGGCAAACATTTTAGAAAACAGTGTCCTAAGCCATACCTTATTAATTTTTCCCTGAAGTTCTAATAGCACAAAACTTTGTGATTTGGACACACAAATTTTCCAACTGGTATTTTCCCCTTTTTCATCCAGAGGGAAAGTGTCTCATGGTTATGACAAGCAAATGGAATGAGTACTTAGTACTTAATTATTTTAAAATGCCAGTACCATTCATTATGGTATAAGTTTTACATTTTTAAAAATGATGTAACACTGATAAGTGAAATAAATAGATCCCAGATATGAAATACTTCTTTGGTATGAGAACCCATGTAAATGAGTTCTAGAATGTATGATAGATTTTGTAAAATAGGAAATATCAAAGGGAATGTGGTGAGGGATAGTAATGAGGGGGAAGAATAAACATGATTAGGACAGAAAAAGAAATAGCATGTATATAAGGGGCGGGGGGTTGTGGGTAGACAGGGATATGAGTAGAAATGAAAATGAACTTGTGTCACATATAGGTATAAATTCCCCAATGTTGAGTGTGATTGTGAACTGTACATAAAATGTACCAGTAAAGAATTCAATTAAAAAATGCTGCAGTACCTTTACACATATGTCATACAGAGGCTGAGACTATTAATCGTAGAGGAGTAATGCTCTGCATCTTTATGTTATCAAGTAATAACTCCAAATACTGTGTCACTGGGATCATGGCCTCACTGACTGTTGGTCCTAACACAGGAAGAAAAGCTTTTATTTTATGTCATCCTTGTCCTAAGGAGTTTTCACAGAGCGTTGCAAAGAGCCCTAATGTAGTTGGAATATGCCTGAGGTGTGCTTGAAAATAAAACATCTCTCAGAATAAGCGAAGTTCCTGTTTCTAACACATTGAAACTATGAAACTTTTCACTTACCCACCAGATCTATGAAAGATTTGTTTAGAAGAAAAATTTAATTACAAGACAAAGAAAATTGTGAAAGCTATTGTCCTAACTGATCAACAAAGATGATAGTTCGCCATAAATTATTTGAATTGTGATAATTGCGAAAACCTCATTCTAGATACAAATAACAAGCTGGAAACGTTTGTCTAAAACCATAACAACCAAACAAAACCACACACTTGTCTCTGAGCTGCCAATGATGACCAACTGCCCAGGGGAACATACTGTGTGCATGTGTGCAAATATCTCATTCTATATGGTCACAGTAAGAGGAGTCTGCTCAGAAACTATATTAGCAAATTTTGCAAGAATGCTTCTAAATGTGTCAGCAGAGACAGTTGGGCTTAAGGAGCTAAATGATTATTGTCTTCTGGTAAAATATGACAGAGGGCAGCAATGATATATAGATTGCAATATTTTTGCCTGTTGGTTCTAACAAAGGTAGAGGAGATTTAGGTAGTCACTGAGTTTAGCCTATGAGTGCAACTGAGACTGAAGCATAATTTACAAGAACTCTTGAAAATTTCCCAAGCTGAAGTCCAGATTTTGTAGTGTCTTGGAAGACAAAGACTTCCAAGTCAATTTGATGTTCTTGATTGTTAAAGTTTGCTTTAGGGTCTTAACACTAAATATATGTATACACATGGGACCACTTAGCCTAATATCTCTAGATTTGTACAACTGTCAAACTGCACTTAATTCATATAACCAAATCTTTCCTATGAGATGGGTCTTTCATCTTTATAATTTTGAGACTGGAATTTAACTAAGTCCTATACATGGAATTAAGACTCAGCTTTATGGAGTTCAGACTATTTTGAGTATCTTTGGAAGACACAATGAAAATGATACTCAGCCTGCACTGTTGCATGTTAACAGAGGCAATCTGTCCACTAAATGTGACTTATTTCACAACTGGTTATTTATTATGGTTATATATTAATAAAACTATCAGTAATGGTACATTGTAAGTAGCATTCTAAATACTTAGAATCAAAATAGTTTTACACTGTAAAAACTGCTTCACATTTTGAAGAATATAACCTTAGAATGTCTATTTGGTCAGTCAAATTGTACTTGTAAATTCACATCTAGAGTTTTCCTATTTCTTTTGGCTGGTAAAACAGAGTGTTTTTTTTGTTTGTTTGTTAAAAAGGAAAATATGTAAATATTAAGTGCATATTTTTGTCAGCCTTTCTTTACTTTTTAAGTTACAGCAGGTTGCTTTACCATCACATTAGAAAGAAAAGTTGCTTAACTTCTTTAAGAGTTTTGATGTTGAAATTAATTTCAGATTTTCCTGAAGGATATAAAGCATCATGTAATCCAAAAGTGATAAAGGGTGGTGAGTAATTCAGGTAAGCAAAAATAATCCAAGCATGGGAACTAGAACTCACAGGCTGCTAGATATCCAAAAAGTGAGTTTGTGCTCTCTAAAACTGAGGAGTGAATTCTAGGAACAATGGAGGTGAAGAGCAGAAAAAAACAGAGTAGGAAAAAGAAAGTTTCTGCTTAAGAAGGACAGAAGGGGAAGCAGAAAGTGGGCTTTCAGGGGCCCAGTGTCCCAGGAAGGTTTTACCGAGTAAAGGCACAGAAGAGAGCAGTGCAAAAGTGAGCTGACCAATAAGACCTGCTGGAAATTCATAAGATGGGTAAGATGTGGGGCAAAACCATGATCAACCAATAAGATTACAAGTATAGTCATCTATGTGATACTGATTAAAGGAGGATCAAGTGGGAAAACCTTACATACCAAGCTTAAAAGAAATTTCTGGAAAAGGAATAGGCTAAGGAGATTGATTCCTATTTAGAATATCAGTCACTGCTATTTACCCCCAATGGAAGTAGGTAGGTATAGTACTTTTTCTTTTTACAGTGCCAACCAATGAATGCCCCTCAATTTTTTTTCATGCTGAAGTTCCAGCTTTATCTAGCTGCCTTGTTATAATTTCTAGTTAACTTAGTTGTTTGCAATAACATGCTATATATGAAACTCATATGAGTTCAATCAATGACAAATGCTTACTTCAAAGATCAAAAGATGTATTGCTGTAATAATCTATTATTTGTCTCAATAAATGAAAAATGATAGATGTAAATTAATTGATTGTAAACTTCCCAAAAGAATTTGAAAGTTTGGATTTTAAATTAAAATAGTAATTTAATTTCTAAAATGGACCAATTATTTTGATTTGTTTTCCATTTTATCTGTAAATCTATGCTTTACTGATTTCCTCTTTTTTCTGTATTCTGTCCATTGCAGTGTTCAAAAGACGTTAATACTAGACTCACTGTGTTGTAATGCAGGTATCATGTCCATTTAAGACTTTTTATTTTTTTGAGACAGGGTCTCACTTTGTAGTTCAGGCTGGCCCTCAGCTCGCTATGTAGCCTAGGCAAGCCTGGAACTCAGCAATCCTCCTGCCTCTGCCTCCCGAGTGCTGGGATTACAGGTGTGAGCCACCATGCCTGACACTGTGGTATGTGGTATTAATTGCTGGTGGGCGTGAGTCACCATGCCCAGCATTGTATGTGGTTACTGGGATCTAACGCAGGGCCTTGTGCTTGCAAGGCAGGCGCTGGCGCCACTGAGCTAAATCTCCGGCCCCTCCATTTAAGACTTTAGTGAAAAAGATCAGCCTCATTATAGAACTTGTCAGAGTATCTGTTTTAATTCTTGCATCCTTGTTGAGATATAACTAAGCAAGGAATCATGTTTTTCAAAATTCTAAATTTTGTCTCATACTAAAACTCAAGCTCTGAACTATTTATCAAATATCAACTGAGCACCATAAGTGACAGGAAGTAGGCCACACTCTAGGATGTATGGATTGTTTTTCTTACTCCTTTGCAGTTTATAATCTTGGCTCCATTATTTATTATAACCTAATCTTTATATTATTTAACCACTGTCTGCCTCAGCTTTCCCATCTCTATTAGAGTAATTATAATGTTATATAGATCATTTTTTAACTCAAGAAACTAGTTAATACACAGAAAGTATTTTTGGACCATGCAGGGCAGGAGAATGTTAGCTCCTAGCGGTAAAACTAGAGCTGAAGTCTAAGAGAGAAAATGATATAAACATTAACAACGAATGTTAGAAGTGTCATAAGGGAGAAGCACAGTAGCTACCATAGCATATAATAGGATGATTTCACACATAGTAATTGTTCAGTTGCAATTTACTTAAAAGTAATTTTGTTTAGCATGTAAAATTATAAACAAGACTACCTGGTATCTAATATTTCTGATAAAATATTACATAACATAAAAATTATAAACAAAGACAAAATGTGAATAAGTTTACCACAGTTTATTGTTATTCTAGGGACTTAGCTTTTTTTTCTCAATGTTATTATTTTACTGTAAAACGAAGTCATTTTAAATCTCAATAGGTTATGATGAATATGTCATTTCAAACTACAGATTGAAAACTCAGTACATAAAAAAATCTTAAGATGTGCTTTCCATATGTACATTCTCAGTATAAATAATGAATCAGCCATAAAAACACTACCTTCATTTTGCTCACTTCTAAAACCCTCACTGCTCTCAGATGAGATGTAATTATAAGAAATCATTCCTTAATTGTGTAGAGCAATCTCAACATTCCAGTAAATTATATTTAAAATTTATTTATATTTGAAAAATTATATAAGCCTTAACTCCTATGAAGAATGTCATTACTCATAATGTACTTCTCAACAAAACTGTGAATATAAAAGAGCAAAACATATTACACCTGAGCGACCCATTTGGCACATGCCTGTCATTCAGCAGTCCAGGAAGTAGAAGCAAAAAAGGTCACAAGGTTGAGAACAGCCTGAGGAATTCTGCCACTCAGAAAGACTTTAACTCAAAATACAAAACAGTAATAAATAAGCTGGTAATACAGCCCAGTGAGAAGGTCTTGGGTTCAACCCCTAGCACTGCAAACATACATTTACAAATTATTAAATGTGTAGCTTTAAAGATATTAGTTCAATATTCCCTAGACTCCAGTATATACTCAATGACTCTTCCCTCTGCAGGATTCATGTAATGAAGATAAAGATCAATGGGCCCCATTTTTACCTCATAAGTTACATTAGCCTTATATAGCTGACAAACCACAAGGGAGAGAGAACAAATTCAGCTCAAGAGTGTATTATTGGCCAAGCACTGGAAACATCCAGGAAAATCCTCCTTCCTTAAAAACAAACATACGCTTCTCTTACAGTCACAGACAATTCTCATAATTTTGGTGGAAACGTGACTAGCAGGAAAGAGAGTGTTATTAGGAGCAGCAGAAACTGTGAACATGGCATTTTATTTCACTTCTCAAGACGGCAAGAGCCATCACATCTTCCATGGAGTCCCTAAGTGCAGAGCATGCGTTTGAGATGCTTACAACCTGGCTCTACTTAAAATACTGTAAGTGTAAAAAAAAACAATGTGATGGTAATAAAAAATTAAAAGGAAACAAAGCTTATGTACTTAGAGGGTGGGGTGTGTAGGGGACTGGGAAAAAAATAGAATTAAATCATGTAATATGCTGGTACAAACTCCCAGTATTGAGTGTGATCATGATGTGTATATATAACATGCCAATAAAGATAAAAATAAATTTTAAAAATACTACAGTTGTCATCAGCTCAGCCCTAGAAACACCTGGAATTTTATGATATTCATTACTCAGCACTGGAATTTCTGGAACTTACTAGTAACCACAAACACAAGCATGTATCTTGTACCTTCCTTAGTGTCAAGTAATAATCAATTAAGTGAATTCTAAAACAGTAGATAGAGGAGTTTAAAAATTCTAATGTGAAAGGATTATCAACCTGTCTATTCAATAGATACAGGAAGGTAGAGAACTTTAATACTGTCTAATACAAGGGATGAAAAGAAGAATTTGACCAGAGGTGACTTGATAAATATTTTCTTTTAAAAAATTCAAACTATAAGTTTCCCTAAAAACTAATTGTATTAAATGTCATACAACCTTTGGCAAATTTATATTAATATTCATTTCTTCAATATTTTTACTCATTTAAAAATAAACACATGCTTGTTTTATGTTTGTCTTTTATTTTCAAATAAGCAAATTTAGCTATTTGGCTACTTTATGTTTGATTGCTGAATTCTTCATAATGTGCAGGGGATTAGATGATTTTGACCATATTAATTAATACAAATACCCACCCCATATACATAAGCTTTATTTCCCTTTTTATTAACATATTTTTCTTCCTCTTGTTACCTACCCATACACCCCATTTCCTTTGAATATTTTCTGTTTCACAATTCAAATTTTATCAGTTTCAGTAGCTATATTATTGAAAATGTCATTAAAATGTATCAATTATATTTATTTTTACTCATAGTAGTTGTTTCACTTTTGCTTTATATACAGTATTTTAAAGAATGTGGTTTTATGAATATTATTTTTAAATTGGTATATTATCTAATGGCTGTCACCATATAAATATGTATATTCAATTTAAAGTAAATCTGTGAGTTCTCTATCAGTCATTACAAAAAGTCCTAAAATGTTTTTTTTTTTTTTTCTTTTTGAGACAGAGTCTTGCTTTGTAGTTCAGGCTGGCCCTGAGCTCACTATGGTGCCCAGGCAAGCTGCTGCGAACTCAGCAATCCTCCTGTCTCTGCCTCCCAAGTGCTGGGATTACAGGCGTGAGCCACCACGTCCGGCATTGCAAAATGTTTTAATTCTATTAAAATTAAGAAAATAATTGCCATACATGAGTTTTGTTTACCTTGATTTTCATCTATTTTATGATCGTAGTTTTATTATTTTTACCTTCATAAAATTGTTTTATATGTATACATATTTAGTATTTATTATATTTGTATACAAGTGTTTTATTTTCATTTACATGTTATTGTGAGAATTTTTTGTATGAACAACCTCTGAATTGATATTTCCTATAAACTTACATTTATATTACTCTTTTACAAAAATTAGTTTGGTATTTTTCAATTTGAAAATTTTATCTTGTTGACTACCATATTTTTATTGTTAAAAAGTAAACTACATGCAGATAATCTGCCCAATATCTTTAGCTGCTTTGAGATATTTTTCATTATTTTCTTGATGGTAACACATTTTTCATATTATATGCATTGTTAATGATATTGTTAATAACTCATCAACTAATACTGCTGTTTTTAATTCTCTTTTTAATCTGGTATTCTAACAACTGATGTATTCGTATTTTCACATCAACCACTATGAACAATTTATTTATATAATTCCTATATATTCATACAATTTGAGTGATTCTTTTTCATATATTCCTACTTCTTTTTCAGCACTTTTATTTTTCTCACTTCATGTTACATTTGGTTATTCTGGAAGCAGATGCTGATCCATGCTGCATGAAAATTAGTGAGGAAAATACACTTTGGGAAGCATTCTTGCTTCTTTGGGTGTTCTATGCTATTCATACAGAGGACATGTTTCTTCAGTGCCTTCAGTCAGTGGCTGGAATAAGTGGTTTTCTTAGACACAGCTGATCATCATTTCAGATGAGACTTAATCAATGACCAACTCCAAATCAGTCAGCCAAAAAATCCCTATCAATTCACTGCAGTCTGAAATCCTGCACATCCAATCCCTCTTTCCTTTCCTGCTTTCCAAGATCTCATTTACATCTTCCCTGTTCTTGTCCCTGCTTCACCTCATTAGAATTTTCTTTATCTTTCTTGCATAGCTACTTCTGGTTTTCACCTGAGAAACAAAGAATCTGAAATCATTTCTTTTACTGATAATTATAATACATAATTCACTTTGAATCTGTTTCTGCACTATACCATATAGTAACTTTATACTATCACTTAATTGGCTTATTTTCTCCTGTTTTTTTTTTTTTTTTACTTTTCTTTTAAATTACAATTTGGAATCCATTCTTACATCAAACAACAGCTTATGGTTTATCCCTTTAGTGGACAGGTAATTTTTTGAAGATATATCTTTAAAGAAAATAAAAAAAATAGCATGTTTTGTGAAATCTTCATTATAATGTATGGAAGTCTTAGGTAAATAGTGAAATGTAAGAAATTTGCAGTCTATTAAAATATCACAGATGCAGGTAGAAAGTTTATAAGAACATATAATACTGACCATATTCACTTTTAAAAATTGAGTTTTTGGGTATATTTTAGGTACATATTATGATCATTCAGAATTCAGAATTTGTACTTGTTCATTATGTATCTGGATTCTTATGTGTACTATCCTTTTTTTTTTTTTTTTTGGTGGTGGTGGTGGTGGTCCCAGGGATTGAAATTGGGCCCTTGTGCTTCCAAGGTAGGTGCAGAACCACTTGAGCTCAATTCCTGGCCACTGTTAATGATTCTTAAGTCCACAGTTTAATATAGTGGCCCTTGTGTGTTTTGGCTCATATATGATTCCAGAGACTCAACCTATATCCCCCTACATGCTGAGCAGGTTTCACACTCCTGAACTCCTGAGCTCCAAACCCCAGCTTAGTGTTTTTGGTTTGCTTGTACAGTCCAGTGGAAGGGAGAGAATATTTAGTTACTTGAAGTCAATACAGCATAAATGTATGTTTCCATTTGAAAGGGACATTTCATGTTCAATCAGAGATCAAGAAATCCTTGAGGTATTCAATTATAATCAAATTAAATTTTATTGAGCTTGTTCTTCTGTATACTTTAGGGACAATTTACCTTCCTAATAAGAATGATTCCCATCCTCAGATCTTTAGAGTGATTTTGTCTTTCAAAAGTCAAACTCTATAAAAGCTGTCCTACTTTCTAGAACTCATTTGCATCTACAGGTGTTCATGCCAGAGAGAAGATCCAGAAATTGTCTATCTGTGATCTATTGATTTCACTTATTAGTATATCCTCCAGATGTCTCCATTTGCACCTAAATGGATCGATCTTGTCATTCTTTATGGCAGAGTAATACTCCATTTTGTAAAAAAAC
>PVIC010051297.1:0-12538 GCA_004025085.1 Thryonomys swinderianus
ACAAAGGGAAGCCCATTAGGATCACAGCAGACTTTTCAACACAAACACTCAGTGCAAGGAGAGCGTGGAGAGAAGTATTTCAAGCATTGCAGGAAAACAACCTCCAACCTAGACTGCTGTATCCTGCAAAACTATCCTTCAGAATAGACGGGGAAATAAGATACTTCCATGATAAAGAACACCTGAAAAACTTCACAGATACAAAACCTGCACTCCAAAACACCCTGAAGAACATCTTGGAAAATAAAACAGAAAATTCCATACCCAAGAGACCCAGGAGTGTGAATTTACTGGGATAAACAAGAAACTAAATAGGAAAAGAGGAAAGCAAAGAAGAAAAGGACCAAGAACAGGGAAACATGGCAGCTCTGAATATGTCCATATCAGTCATAACCATCAAAGTCCATGGCCTCAATGGGCCAATTAAAAGACACAGACTAGCAGATTGGATCAAGAAGCAAGATCCTACAATCTGCTGCATACAGGAAACACACCTAATTCAGAAGGAAAACCATAGACTGAAAATAAAAGGTTGGAAAACAATTCTCCATGCCACAGGAAAGTGCAAAAAAAGCAGGAGTGGCTATCTTGTGTGCAGACAAAATAGATTTCAAACCGAAACTGATTAAAAGAGATAAAGAAGGTCACTATATTCTAGTACAAGGAAATATCCAATACAAAGAAATAACAATCATAAATATTTATGCACCGAACTCTAATGCAACAAACTATATAAAACAAACATTACTGGACATGAAAAGCCAGTTATCCATGAATACAATAGTACTAGGGGATTTTAATACTCCATTGTCACAAATTGACAGATCAACTGGACAAAGATCAATAAGGAAATACTTGAGCTAAATCAAACTTTGGAGCAAAGAGACTTATTAGATGCCTACAGAACTTTTCACCCTTCAAAGTGAGAATATACCTTCTTCTCAGATGCTCATGGATCATTCTCGAAAACAGATCACATTCTAGTCCATAGAACAAGCTTAAGTAGATGCAAAGGAATCAAAGTTATCCCCTGCATACTATCATAACATAGTGCCTTGAAACTGGAGCTGAATAGCAAAAGAAATTCCAAGATCCTCACAAACACATGGAAACTGAAAAACACTGTTAACCAACCAATGGGCCACAAAAGAAATTAAGGAAGAAATTAAACAGTTTCTACAACTAAACGACAAGCCCAGCACAACATACAGGAATTTATGGGACACAATGAAAGCAATTCTGCGAGGGAAATTCATAGCAGTGAATAGATACACTCGGAAAATAGAGCAAACTGCAATAAACAATCTAATGATGAACCTCAGACAACTAGAAAAAGAGGAGCAAAACAAACCCAAAGCACAGACTAGAGAGGAAGTTATAAGGATCAGAGCAGAAATTAATGCAGTGGAGACAAAGAGAACAATACAAAGAATCAATGAATCAAGGATTTAGTTCTTTGAAAGGATAAATAAGATTGACAGACCTTTAGCCAACCTTACCAAACAAAGGAAGGAAAAGGCTCAAACCCATGCTATAAGGAATGAAATTGGGGAAATCAGCACAGACCCAGAAGAAGTCCAAAGGATCATAAACACATTTTTTGAAAATCTATACTCCAAGAAGATGGAAAATCTAGAAAAAATGGATAGATTCCTAGACTCATATGAACTTCCAAAGCTGAATGAAGAGGACATAAAAATGTTAAACAACCCGATATCAATCTGGGAAATTGAAAATGTAATAAAAAAAAAACCTCGCAACAAAGCAAAGCCCTGGTCCTGATGGCTTCACTGCTGAATTCTACAAAACGTTTAAAGAAGAGTTAGTACCAGTACTTCTCAATCTCTTTAATGAAATTGAAAGGGAAGCAGTACTCCCCTAATCATTCCTTGAAGCAACCATCACCTTGATTCCAAAGGCAGGGAAAGATCCCACCAAAAAAGAAAACTACAGGCCAATCTCTCTAATGAACATTGACGCAAAAATCCTCAATAAGATACTTGCAAACACAATACAGAGAGTTATCAAGAAAATCATACACCCTGATCAAGTTGGATTTATCCCAGGGATGCAAGGCTGGTTCAACATATGTAAATCAATTAATGTAATACACTATATTAACAGACTCAAGGACAAAAACCATATGATTATCTCAATAGACGCAGAAAAAGCATTTGACAAAATCCAACACCCGTTTATGATCAAAACCCTACAGAGAATTGGAATCGATGGACGTTATCTCGATTTAATACAAGCTATTTATGAGAAACCAACAGCCAGCATCATACTCAATGGGCAAAAACTAAAACCTTTCACACTAAGATCAGGAACGAGACAAGGATGCCCGCTGTCACCACTGTTGTTCAATATAATACTGGAAATATTACCCATAGCAATCAGGCCGGACAAAGATATAAAAGGAATAAAGAAAGGAAAGGAAGAAGTTAAACTGTCATTATTTACTGATGATATGATGCTCTATCTAGAGGACCCTAAAAACTCAACCAAAACAATGCTAGACTTAATTACCAAATTTGGTACTGTTGCTGGATACAGGGTCAGTGCTCAAAAATCAACAGCCTTTGTCTACACAAACAACAGATTCACTGAAAGAGAAATTGGGGAGACAATCCCTTTCACAGTAGCACGCAGCAAAATGAAATATCTAGGAATCAACCTAACAAAGGGAGTGAAAGACCTCTACTCTGAAAATTATAGGACTCTGAAAACTGAGATAGAAAAGGAAACCAGAAAGTGGAAAGATATCCATTGTTCCTGGGTCGGGAGAACCAACATTATCAAAATGGCTATACTCCCACAACTACTATACAGATTCAATTCAATACAATTGAAATTCCAATGGTATACTTCACAGAGCTAGAGAAAATAATACAAAAATTCATCTAGAAACACAAGAAACTGAGAATAGCAAAAGCAATTCTAAGCAACCACGACATGGCAGGAGGTATTACAATCCCCAACTTAAAACTCTACTATAAAGCCGCTGTGATAAAAAGTGCATGGTACTGGCAAAGTAACAGACCTGAGGACCAGTGGAATAGATTAGAAGACCCAGAAACAACTCCAGATACACTAAGCCATCTTATCTTTGACAAAGGAACCAAACATTCCCAATGGAAGAAAGACAGCCTCTTTAACAAATGATGCTGGTAAAACTGGACTTTAGCCTGCCAAAAGGTAAAGCTAGACCTATCTCTTTCACCATGCACAAAACTAAACTCACAGTGGATATGAGACTTAAATATTAAAACAGAAACAATAAGCCTGCTGGAAAACAGACTAGGTAAAACTCTTAGAGACATTGGCTTAGGCAGAGACTGTATGAATAAAATCTCTATAGCACAAGAACTAGCAGAAAGATTCAACAAATGTGATCTCATTCTACTGAAAAGCTTCTTCACAGCCAAAGAAGTCACTGGCACTGCTGAAAACAACCAAAAACATGGGAAAAAAATCTTTACTAGCTGTGTATCAGACAAAGGGCTAATATCTACAGTATATAAAGAACACAAACAAATCAGCCTTCCCAAGTTTAAAGACCCAATTCAAAAATGGACATCTGAAATGAATAGACACTTCTCAGAGGCAGAAGTCAAAGCAGCCAAGAAACATATGAAGAAATGTTCAACATCACTGGTCATTTGAGAGATGCAAATGAAAACAGTGAGATTTCATCTCACTCCACATAGAGTGGCTGTGAACACAAAATCAACCAATAATAAATGCTGGTGTGGCTGTGGGGAGAAAGGAACCTTTCTCCATTGTTGGTGGGATTTCAGACTTGTGCAACCATTGTGCAGATCCGTGTGGAGAACTCTCAGAAAACTAGGACTAGGGGTCCCATTTGACCGGGCTTTCCCCCTGCTAGGAATATACCCAAAAGAATTTAAAAACTCACATTGGAAAGACAGATGTACACCCTTGTTCATAGCAGCTCAGTTCGTGATAGCTCAATCTTGGAAACAACCCAAATGTGCGTCAACTGGAGAGTGGATGAAGATGTGTTTTTTTTATATAAAATGGAGTATTACTCTGCCATAAAGAATGGCAAGATCGATCCATTTAGGTGCAAATGGAGACCCCTGGAGGATATACTATTAAGTGAAATCAATAGATCACAGATACACAATTTCCGGATCTTTGGCATGAACACCTGTAGATGCAAATGAGCTCTAGAAAGTAGGACAGCTTTTATAGAGTGGAAAATTTCTACAGGAAACTTGGTGTGGAATGTGATGAGGGGAAGGAATAAATATGATACAGAAAGAAAATAAAAGAGCATGTATAAAAGGGGTGAGGAGGTGTGGGTGGGTAGGGATATGGGTAAAAATGAGAATTAACTTATGTCATATACTGGTACAAATTCCCCAATGTTATACATGATTCTGAGATGTATTTAAATTGTACCAATAAAGAATTCAATTTTTAAAAAAAGAAAAGCACAATGCCTGCTTTGGATATGTCTTGACTAGGAGTGCCATTACATGGCTGGATAGCTCCATTTGACAGCAAGCTCCATTCAAGTGAAAGGGAGGTGGAGTGATACTCAGCGATTTCTCCCTCAAATAGTAATGCCAGGGCTGGAGAGTTAGCTCAGTGGTTCCGGCGCTGACCTTGCATGTGCAAGGACTGGAGTTCCATCCCCGGTAACCACATATAATGCTGGGTGTGGAGACATGAGCACAACAATCAACAACCCATACCACAGTGACTGACGGGGTGGCTCATGCCTGTAATCCCATCACTTGGGAGGCAGAGACAGGAGGATTGCTGAGTTCGCTGCGGCTTGCCTGGGCACCATAGCCAGGCTGAACTACAAAGTGAGACCCTGTCTAAAAAACAAACAAACAAACAAACAAATCAAATTAAAAAAAAAAAGTAGAAATGCCTGGACCTCACACCTGCTTTTAGTGAGGTCAGTTTCACGAACAGAGTAGAAATTATTATCTCCCTGCTCTTTGCCTTTTACTGCCAGGAGGCAAGTGTTTGTTCCTCTACATTACCTGTGTCTTTCATAGTGAAATTCCCATTATGACTTCACAATCACTTTGTAGAAAGGAGACCTGGGGCACGGCTAATTGTGTTTGGACAATTAGAGCATGAAGATAGAAGAGCCAAAGGCCAGGTTTCAAGACCAAATGCGTGGAGTATAAGTTCCTGCCAAATGTCCACTTTGACCCTGTTGCTCCTTTCAAGGGAATGCCAGAATCTGCACAATCAGGTGGTTTCCCTACCAAAGAAGGATCTGGAAATCAGAACATGGTGCTAAAAATGATATTTTCAAAAAAATAGTGATACTGTACACACATCTGTGCCTCTTTTGGCCAGAGTTGCAACCGTTGCCCATGCTCCCTCTACCAGTGGGAGTACAAGGGCACTTAGGAAAATACAGCTGTCATTGTACAGACAAGCACTGGAGAATCACAACCAATATTCTGTTGGGATGAAGCTGGAAGGAGGTATGCAGATTGCCTGTTTCAGAAAGATTCTGGCCTAGCAGTGCCTTTTGCTGCCAGTACATCTCCGTTTCCCCAGCTCCTCTACTCATGTGATGGCGAGTTTTTAGAATATTAGTTGATTACTCCCTGAAACACAGAGCAGGTAGTCAGACGGTGTTTTTCTGAACAATTTCTGAAATTGTGTGCTACTTTTCTACCTACCTGCTTTTGCCTTTACTTGACAGGAACAAGAGTTAGTTCATCTATGCTACTTGTGTCTATGGTAGAGAATTACCCATTATAAACTCACACTCCCATCGTAGAACCAAGCACTGGGGCAACATTACTTGTGTTTGGACAGTTAGAGCCTGAAGACTGAGGTGTAAAATGCGTGTTTTCAACCTGCAAAGGCGAGGACTACACCTAATTACAAGAAGCCTCTCTTTTCTAGCAATCTCCAAGCAAGCAAAAGGGAGAATCTGGGATATCAGGAGCTTCATCTCACCAAGGAAAAGCTGAAATTCAGACCATGTTGCTCTAAACTGATTTTCAGAAACTGAGTGGGACTGTACTCTTGGTTCAGTCTGTGCCTTATGTACAATAGTAGAAACAGTTTTTTTCTCCGTGTTTCCTGTGCCTGTTGTGAACTGTGGCTTCTTATTCAAATACCAATCTCTTTGTACAGGTAAATGGTAGGGAAACATACGTCATGTTCTCATGGTTATATCTGCATAAAGAAAATCACAATGGGGGGCCGGAGGGTTAGCTCAGTGGTTCCGGCGCCTGCCTCGCAAGCGCAAGGTCCTGAGTTCGATCCCTGGTAACCACATACAATGCTGGGCATGGAGACACGCCCACCAACAATCAACACCGCATACCACAATGCCGGACATGGTGGCTCACGCCTGTAATCCCAGCACTCGGGAGGCAGAGAAAGGAGGATTGCTGAATTCGCGGCGGCTTGCCTGGGTACCATAGTGAGCTTAGGGCCAGCCTGAACTCAAAGCGAGACCCTGTCTCAAAAAGAAAAAAAAAATCACAATGCCTGCTTCGGATATTGCTTGACTAGGAGTGCCATTCCATGGCTGGATATATCCATTGGACCACAAGCTCCATTCAAGTGAATGGGAGGTGGAGTGATATTCAGAGATTTCTCCCTCTAATAGAAACACCTGGACCTCACATCTTCTTTGGATGAGGTCAGCTTCACGAACGGAGTAGAGATTACTGCCTCCCTGCTCTTTGCCTTTTACTGCCCAAAGGCAACAGTTTGTTCCAGTACATTACCTGTGTCTGCAGTAGTGAAAGACCCATTATGACATCACAATCACTTTGTAGAAAGGAGACCTGGGGCACTTCTATTTGTGTTTGGACCGTTAGAGCCTGAAGATAGCAGTGTCAAATCCCAGTTTCAAGACCAAAGGCCTGGAGTATAAGTTCATGACAAATGTCCTCTTTGGTTGCGCAACTCCATTCAAGGGAGTGGGAGAATCTGCACAATCGAAAGGTTTCCCTACCAAAGAAGTAGTTGGAAATCAGAACATGTGGCTATACACCCAATGTGTGCCTCTTTTGGTCAGAGTTGCAACCATTGTCCATGCTCCCTCTACACTGGGGAGTATAAGGGCACTTAGAAAAATGTGGCTTCATTGTACAGACAAGCACTGGAGAATCACAACCAATATTCTGTTGGGATGAGGATGGAAGGAGATATGGAGAGTGCCTGTTTCAGAAAGATTCCGTCCTAGCAGTACATTTAGTTGCCAGTACATCTTCGTTTTCCCTGCTGCTCTATTCATGTGATGCCGAGTATTTTGGATATTAGATGATTTCTCCCTGAAACACAGAGCTGGCACTCAGACAACGTTTATGTGAACAGTTTCTGAAATTGTGTGCTAATTTTCTCCCTACCTGCTTCTGCCCTTGCTTGGCAGGAACAAATGTTTGTTCATCTACGCTACTTGTGTCTATAGTAGAGAAAGGCCCATTATGACCTCGCACTCCCATCTTAGAAACAAGCACGGGGGCAAAACTACTGCTGTTTGGATGGTTAGAACCTGAAAACCGAGGTGTAAAATGCCTGTTTTCAACGTGCAAAGGTGAGGATTACGCCTAATTTCAAGATGCCTCTCTTTTCTAACAACTTCCAAGCAAGTGAAAGGGAGAATCTGGTATATCAGGACCTTCATCTCCCCAAGCAAGAACTGGAATTCAAACTGTGTGCTATAAACTGATTTTCAGAAACTGAGTGGGACTGTACTCCCGGCTCACTCTGTGCCTTATATGGGAGAGTAGGAAAAGTTTGTTTTTCCATGTTCCCTGTGCCTGTGGCGAACTGTGGCTTCTTGTTCAAATACCACTCTCTTTATATGGGCAAACATTGGAGAAACACACGTCATGTTCTCATGGCTAGAATCTGCATAAAGAAAAGCACAGTGCCTGCTTCAGATATCTGTTGACTAGGAGTGACGTTCCATGGCTGGATATCTCCTTTTGCCCACAAGCTTCATTCATGTGAATGGGAGGTGGAGTGATATTCAGAGATTTCTCCCTCAAATAGATACACCTGGACCTCACACCTGCTTTGAGTGAGTTTAGTTTCACGAACGAGGTGGAAATTAATACCTCCCTGCTCTTTGCCTTTTACTGCCAGGAGGCAAGAGTTTGTTCCTGTACATTACCTGTGTCTGCAGTAGTGAAAGTCCCATTATGACATCACAATCCCTTTGTAGAAACGAGACCTGGGGCACTGCTATTTGTGTTTGGACCATTAGAGCCTGAAGATACATGTGCCAAAGCTCGGATTTCAAGACCAAATGCCTGGAGTATAAGTTCATGCAAAATGTGCCCTTTGGCCGTGCAGCTCCTTTCAAGGGAATGTCAGAATGTGCACAATCAAAAGAAGTAGCTGGAAATCAGAATGTGTTGTTATAAATGTAAGGTTCAGAAAAATAGTGATACTGTACACACAATCTGTGCCTCTTCTGGCCAGAGTTGCAACCGTTTTCCATGCTCCCTCTACCAGTGGGAGTATAAGGGCACTGAGGAAAACACAGCTGTCATTGTACAGACAAGCACTGGAGAACCCAACCAATATTCTGTTGGGATGAAGCTAGAAGGAGGTATGCAGAGGGCCTGTTTCAGAAAGATTCCAGCTTAGCAGTGCCTTTTGCTGCTAGTACATCTCCGTTTTCCCAGCTACTCTACTCATATGATGGCGAGTTTTTTGGATATTAGTTGATTTCTCCCTGAAAGACAGAGCTGGCCCTCAGAAGGTGTTTTTTGGAACAGTTTCTGAAACTGTGTGCTAATATTCTACCTACCTGCTTCTGCATTTACTTGGCCGGAACAACAGTTTGTTCATCTTTGCTACTTGTGTCTGTGGCAGAGAAAGGCCCATTATGACCTCACACTCCCATCATAGAAACAAGCACTGGGGCAACACTACTTGTGTTTGGAAGGTTAGAGTCTGAAGACTGAGTTGTAAAATGTGGGTTTTCAACGTGCAAAGGATTAGGATTACACCTAATTATAATGTGAGTCTCTTTTCTAGCAACTTCCAAGCAAATGAAAGGCACAATTGGGGATTTCATAAGCTTCATCTCACCAAGCAAAAGCTGGAATTCAAACCGTGATGCTATAAACTGATTTTCAGAAACTGAGTGGGACTGTATTCCCAGCTCAGCCTGTGCTTTATTTGGAAGAGTCGGAACAGTTTGTTTCTCCATGTTCCCTGGGCCTGTGGCGAACTGTGGCTTCTTATTCAAATACTGCTCTCTTTGTATGGGTAAAAGTTAGAGAAACACACGTCATGTTCTCATGGATATGATCTGCACAAAGAAAAGCACACTGCCTGCTTTGGATACCTCTTGACTAGCAGTGCTATTCCATAGCTGAATATCTCCATTGGAACACAAGCACCAATCAAGTGAATGGGAGGTGGAGTGATATTCAGAGATTTCTCCCTCAAGTGAAAACACCTGAACCTCACACTTTTTTTAATTAAATTCTTTATTGATACAATTTATATACATTTCAAAATCACATATAACATTGGGGAATTTGTACCAGTATATCACACAAGTTAATTCTCATTTTTACCCATATCCCTACCCACCCACACCTCCTCACCCACTTTATACATGCTCTTTTATTTTCTTTCTGTATCATATTTATTCCTTCCCCTCATCATATTTCCACACCAAGTTTCCTATAGAAATATTCCACTCTATAAAAGCTGTCCTACTTTCAAGAGCTCATTTGCATCTACAGGTGTTCATGTCAAAGATGAGATCTGGAAATTGTCTATCTGTGATCTATTGATTTCACTTATTAGTATATCTTCCAGGGTTCTCGATTTGCACCTAAATGGATTGATCTTGTCATTCTTTATGGCAGAGTAATACTCTATTTTATTAAAAAACCACATCTTCTTTATCCACTCTCCAGGTGATGCACATTTGGGTTGTTTCCAAGATTGAGCTATCACGAACTGAGCTGCTATGAACAAGGGTATACATCTGTCTTTCCTATGTGAGTTTTTAAATTCTTTTGGGTATATTCCTAGCAGGGGGATAGCAGGGTCAAGTGGGACCCATAGTCCTAGTTTTCTGAGAAATCTTCACACAGATCGCCACAATGGTTGTACAAGTCTGCAATCCCACAAACAGTGGAGAAGGGTTCCTTTCTCCCCACAGCCATGCCAGCATTTATTCTTGGTTGATTTTGTGATCACGGGCATTCTTTGTGGAGTGAGATGAAATCTCAATGTTGTTTTCATTTGCATCTGTCGAATGAACGGTGATGTTGAACATTTTTTCATATGTTTCTTAGCTGCTTTGACTTCTGTCTCTGAGAAGTGTCTATTCATTTCAGATGCCCATTTTTGAATTAGGTCTTTAAACTTAGGAAGGCTGATCTGTTTGAGTTCTTTATATCCTGTAGATAATAGACCTTTGTCTGATACACAGCTAGTAAAGATTTTTTTTCCCATGTTGTTGATTTTCTTCTAGCAGTGCCAGCGACTACTTTGGCTGTGCAGATGCTTTTCAGAAGAATGAGATCCCATTTGTTGATTCTTTCTGCTAGTTCTTGTGCTATAAATGTTTTATTCATAAAGTCTCTGCCTAAGCCATTGTCTCCAAGAGTTTTACCAAGCCTGTTTACCAGCAGGCTTATTGTTTCTGTTTTAATGTTTAAGTCTCATATCCACTGTGAGTTCAGTTTTGTGCATGGTGAAAGAGATAGGTCTAGCTTTACCTTTTGGCAGGCTAAAGCCCAGTTTTTCCAGCAACATTTGCTAAGGAGGCTGTTTTTCTTCCATGGGGGATGTTTGACTCCTTTGTCAAAGATAAGGTGGCTTAGTGTATCTGGAGTTGTTTCTGGGTCTTCTAATCTATTCCACTGGTCCTCGGGTCTGTTACTTTGCCAGTACCATGCACTTTTTATCACAGCGGCTTTATAGTAGAGTTTTAAATTGGGTATTGTAATACTCCCTGCCATGTCGTGGTTGCTTAGAATTGCTTTTGCTATTCTCGGTTTCTTGTGTTTCTAGATGAATTTTTGTATTATTTTCTCTAGCTCTGTGAAGTATACCATTGGAATTTCAATTGGAATTGCATTGAATCTATATAGTAAGAGTGGGAGTATAGCCATTTTGATAATGTTGGTTCTCCCGACCCAGGAACAAGGGATATCTTTCCACTTTCTGGTTTCCTTTTCTATCTCAGTTTTCAGAGTCCTATAATTTTCAGAGTAGAGGTCTTTCACTCCCTTTACTACGTTGATTCCTAGATATTTCATTTTTCGGGGTGCTACTGTGAAAGGGATTGCCTCCCCAATTTCTCTTTCAGTGAATCTGTTATTTGTGTAGACAAAGGCTGTTGATTTTTGAGCATTGATCCTGTATCCAGCAACAGTACCAAATTTGGTAATTAAGTCTAGCAGTGTTTTGGTTGAGTTTTTAGGATCCTCAAGATACAGTATCATGTCATCAGCAAATAATGCCAGTTTAAATTCTTCCTTTCCTATCTTTATTCCTTTTATATCTTTGCCCTGCCTGATTGCTATGGGTAATGTTTCCAGTATTATATTGAACAACAGTGGTGACAGCGGGCATCCTGGCCTTGTTCCTGACCTTAGTGTAAAATGTTTCAGTTTTTGCCCATTGAGTATGATGCTGGCTGTTGGTTTCTCATAAATAGCTTGTATTAAATTGAGATAAAGTCCATCAATTCCAATTCTCTGTAGGGTTTTGATCATAAACGGGTGTTGGATTTTGTCAAATGCTTTTTCTGCGTCTATTGAGATAATCACATGGTTTTTGTCTTTGAGTCTGTTAATATAGTGTATTACATTGATTGATTGATTGAGTGGTTGATTGATTTACATCTGATGAACCAGCCTTGCATCCCTGGAATAATTCCAACTTGATCAGGGTGTATGATTTTCTTGATAACTCTCTGTATTGTGTTTGCAAGTATCTTATTCAGGATTTTTGCTTCAGTGTTCATTAGACAGATTGGCCTGTAGTGTTTTTTTTTGTTAGGTCTTGTTTTTTGTTTTGTTTTGTTTGTTTTTGTTTGTTTGTTTGTTTGTTTGTTTGTTTTGGTGGGATCTTTCCCTGACTTTGGAATCAAGGTGATGGTTGCTTCAAGGAATGATTTGGGGCATACTGCTTCCTTTCCAATTCACTAAAGAGATTGAGAAGTAACTCTTCTTTAAAAGTTTTGTAGAAATCAGAAGTGAAGCCATCAGGACCAGGGCTTTGCTTTGTCGGTAGGATTTTTATTACATTTTCAATTTCCCAGATTGATATTGGGTTGTTTAACTTTTTTTTTTTTTTTTTTGCTTTTTGGAGACAGGGTCTCGCTTTGTAGTTCCGGCTGGCCCTGAGCTCACTATGGTGCCCAGGCAAGCTGCCGCGAACCCAGCAATCCTCCTGTCTCTACCTCCCGAGTGCTGGGATTACAGGCGTGAGCCACCACGTCCGGCATTGTGGTATGCGGTGTTGGTTGTTGGTGGGCGTGAGTCTCCACGCCCAGCATTATATGTGGTTACCGGGGATCGAACTCAGGTCC
>PVIC010051298.1:0-12519 GCA_004025085.1 Thryonomys swinderianus
ATCTATTTAAGCTTGTTCTATGGACTAGAATGTGATCTATTTTGGAGAATGATCCATGAGCAGCTGAGAAGAAGGTATATTCTCACTTTGAAGGGTGAAAAATTCTGTAGGCATCTAATAAGTCTATTTGCTCCAAAGTTTGATTGAGCTCAAGTATTTCCTTATTGATTCTTTGTCCAGTTGACCTGTCAATTTGTGATAATGGAGTGTTAAAATCCCCTACGACTGTTGTATTCATAGATAGCTGCCTTTTCGTGTCCAGTAATGTTTGTTTTATATAGTTGGGTGCGTTAGAGTTCGGTGCATAAATATTTATGAGTGTTATTTCTTTTTCCTGGATAGTTCCTTGTACGAGAATATAGTGACCTTCTTTATCTGAGAGAAAATCTTTAATGATCACATTGGGAGGTGACACCCCAAAGGAGGTGCTCAGTGAGGACCTTTGCCACTGATGCCTCAAGGCTCTCACGGCCGTGAAATGTGAAGATCCCGAAGCATTCCAGGGAATGCTTTGTGTGCCTGAAGGCTGACATCACATTTTTCTATTTTCTCTCAGATCTTGTTCAGGATAAGTCTTAAGAGAAATCATCTTTTCCTACTGTAGCTATTTTCTTTCTTAAAAAACATACTAAGTGGACCAGTTGCCCATGCCCAGACTTCTCTGCTCTCTTTGTCATTCCCTAAAGAGACAGCTCTTGCCCATGGGCACTGTGCTCATTTCAGGAGGAGAATACAAGCATGAGGCATAAGAAGGCAATCACAGTCCACCATTTCCTCCTCTATTTGAGGCTTCAGATTTCTCACTTTCGAATTTGCTCCATTAATCATTGCTTTTGTTGTTAATGAAACTTGAGTGGAATACATCACCTGTGCACAGGACTGGGTCAATGTTTTCTTTGTTTTTGTTTCTTCTCTAAAATTTAAGTGACATTTTCATAGTTATAAAATCTTGTAGAATGGTGCTCAGGGAAATGCCACTCAGCCTGCCACACGACCCCTAGGGGGAGTAAGTGAGGAGTTCTCAGGCAGGAGCAGTTTGGAGGCATTTGGGCCACTCCTTCAAAATGGCCACTAAAGACGGCTGATAAAGACAGTGGACAATGCAAGTGGGAAGTTGATGGAAACTGCTAGACTACAATCTGGGGACAGCCTCCCCAGCTTTCTGCATCCCATAGCCTCTGTAGAGTGTCAGCCAAGCTTCTCCCAGAGCTGATGCTTAGAGAATCTTGTGCTGACTGAACTCAGTCCCATCCTGGGTGAAAGGCTGAAATAGACTAACGAGAGGAAATCTGTGAAAATCATTGTAAATGTGGAAAAGTATGAGTGATATGAATGCTAGTCACACAGAAATTCAAGCCTGGTTGAATAGAGAGGAACTTGCAGAGATCATTACTGGTAATACTGCAGAGGTTAAATCCTCCCTGAAGGAGAAGGTAAAAGAGGTGTTTTATTTACTCATAAGTAGAATGAAACAATTAGGTCATGATAGCATCACATTTATCTCTTTAACCACAAATGAAAACCTGAACATCGAGAGTCATAGCTGTCCTTGCTGAAGGCACAGCTGAAGTCTCCTGTGCCTGTTTTCCCTCACTGTGTCAAAGAAAGAGCAGGGAACAAATAGTTTTTGATTCACCTACTAGGACACTATATTATATTTCATATAAATTTTAGGAACTATGACAGATGTTATCTTATAGACCAGGATGTGATTCTTAGCCTGTCACAAAGCTGGAATGTGGGTCTTTCATTCCCAGATTTCATCCCTGCACGTCAATCTGTAAGTCATTTAATATTTGACCCAATGGTCAGCTTGCTTATACCAAGGGCAGTGCTTCCATGGTTGTTGAAGTCTGGATGAGGAATGGCTGGCAGGGCCTAATCCTATTCACCCTTTGAAATAGATAGAAGGATTGGGGGAGGACATATGGCTGTTCTTCCTCAAAGAGGAGACATCGAAATCTGATGAGCAAGTAGCCAAAAATACCCTGCGTGGTCCAACAGTTCTGCCTGACCCAAGTGCACAGGAAATGTGCTTTAATTACCACTGGTCACAGCAATCTGAAAGATACTTTTCAGTTTGTGTGTGCTAGTTAGCTTGATCCTTTTGTTTAGAAGGAAATGTTATGTTCCTGATAGCTGCTTGTCAGCCTGGATTTCCTAACTGTCTCATTTTTCTGTTCTTTGAAGTTGTGCTTCAGTGCACCCTTAAAACACTTCCTCTTCCCTCCCAGCTTGTGATTAGCCTGCTTCAGCTCTCCATACCACAGCTGTCTGGAATCCAGCTGCCACCCTCCAGTTCATGTAAATGGCCCAGAAGAATAGCATCACTGTATACCCTGGCTTCCCTCCAAGATTTTGGCATATTACCTTGCTAGATATTAGAAGATTAAAGAATAAGAAGTTAAGAGAAAGTTCATTGTTATAAATACTTAATCGATCAGCAAAGTATGGCCTCAGCAGATGACTCATGTTTGAGAGATAATATGCTTTTTTATTTGCATTCTTTCCCTCTCTAGATAATGGTTAGATTGTATGCAATTCCCACCACTGGCCATCAAGCCTGCTGGGAATAAGGAGGCTCAATGCTGGACAGAAAGACAGTGAGGTCCCAGGAAATGATGAAGGAAGGACTGTAATCAACAGAATGAAGTACAGCACACATTGGCAAAGAGCAAGTGTCAGCAATTATGAAAGGAATTCAGGTTGTGTCTAGATTGAACCCATGTGGTCCATAAAGAGATTATTGAAAGGATTATCAGCTTAGTTATGACTATTCACTTCAAACCTTACATCCTAAGATGTCTCATTAATTCTACTAAATTAATTAACTAATAGCGGTTTTATTTTTATATTTGGAATGAAATCCAGGGCTTTGCATACACTTGGCATGTGCTATACCATTGAGCTACAGCCTTAACCTCATTAATTCTGTTTCAGAGTTGAACAAATTATGGAGTAGAGTTTAAAAGTTTGCCCAAGAAAATCTTTCATAAGTGATAAATCCAGAATGTGAGCTTTACTCCACTGACCTAAAAGCTTGTGTCTATGAACTATACCACATTATGATGAAATTAAGGCAGTGGTACCAAGGAGCAACTCTGAAATGATTCATATTGCACTTGTATCATTGATTTTCAAGTTGTTTCATGGATCTCTGTGCAGTAAAGACTTCACATAGCAGGCCTGGCTACCATTCTATGAATGGGTACCTTACGCAACTGGCCCTTAGTTAGAATACTAAGACATGAGAGAGAATTCTGTACTATTTGTACTATTCCAGAAAAGGAGCCTCCTTTTTTCATTCTCAATCATGGCCAATGGCACCATGTTCACGACTACCAACCAAACATGAGACCTACAACTTGTCTGGGTCCACCTCTTGACTGCTCTGCCCTCGCCTGTGTGTCATCTTCTTTGCTCATCTTCCTTAAACATGAGTTCAGGGACAGGAATTTAGCTCAGTGATTCCAGCGTCTGCCTACCAAGTGCAAGGTCCTGAGTTTGATCCCTGGTACCACATACCACAGTGCAGGACATGGTGGCTCACACCTATAATCCCAGCCCTTAGGAGGCAGAGGCAGGAGGATTACCATGAGTTTGAGGCTTGTTTGGGCTAAATAGTGAGTTCAGGGCCAGCCTGAACTACAAAGTGAGTCCCTGTCTCAAAACAAAACAAAACAAAAACAAAAACCCAGAAATAAAAACAAACCGAGTCCAGCATAAACCCATGTCATCTTCAGCATCATGACATGTATTTTGTATTCAGTTTTGGCCTCCACTTGAGCTGGGTGTTTCAGAAGTTAGGGACATGTTCCACACATCTTTATATCCCTAGTGCATAGCAAATGGCTGGCTTGTAGTATTTTAAGTAAATAAGAATAATAAAAAAAGATTAGATAAATGAATGCAAAATATGAAAGAAAATGTTTGATTTTTTTCCCTTTTAACAATAACAAAGAAAACTTTCCACTTAGAATTTTTATTGAATATTATAGTGACCATTGTCTGGTAGCAGTTTTGCAAGATGTGCAGTAGGGAAATAACAAGTACTCAGTATCTTTATGATTTTAATAATCACTAATAAAGTGCTTTGGATGGACCGAAGCCACCAGATGTTATTAAAGAAAACAGTGGCTTGTAAAAGACACTTCTTCGAACATTCAGTTACAGAAAGCTGTTTGGGGATTAAAACATGCCAAAATTCACATCGAGGCTTCTCCAAGTGCTGCCTTTATTTTGTCTCTCACAGAGATACTGGATAAATGTTCTTTCTAAATCGTCTCTCTTCATTTCCATCTAGCTTAGCAGAGGCCAGCTGGCAAGTGGGGGACTCACTGTGGCTGACCAGTGCAAGACCTGAGCCTTGTTATGTTTTTACTCTCTCTTTATAAGCCGGAGGACTGAATATGGTTATAATTCTTATATTTAAAAAAATAATCTTTTGGGAAACATTTCCTTCATGACAAGAAGTCCAATGTCCTCCTCACCCTCAAGCTACAACAACCTTGAAGGTTTTGCTTGGAGAGAGGGGCTGTGATAAGCTTTGCTTCCGAATGCTAAGCACAAAGAAAGCTGTACCCCTGCAGCACTGGCTTTGCTTCTGTACCTGCTATCTGTTGTCAGATGCCTGTGGAATGGCTCGCTGCCTGTCCAGAAATCATCACCTCTGCTTAGAATCTGAGATTTAGGTTCTTTACAGTTCTTTCCTATGTGCCAGTGACTATTATGCAGAGCACTGCCTCTGGACTGAGCTACAGAGTCCTTGGCTTCAGTCACCCCCTATGTAGTGACCTTCCATTCCTAAGATCTCATTAGAATGAAGGTTTTCAAAATTTACTGTTCTTGAACAACATGGAACCTTGAAGGTCTTTCCTTTTAGTACCACCTCAGCAAAGCCACTCATGCTCCAGTTTATTTAACTATTTTTTGTCTGTTTGTTAGTTTTGTTTTGTTTAAGTACTAGGGATTGAAGTCAGGACCTTGAACTTGTGAGAAAGGACTAGAACTATTGAGCTAAATCCCCCGCCCAGTTTCTTTATCTTGTATCCGTAGGTAATGAAGGATTTCCTTTATCTCCTTTGTTCCTAAGACCTCGGGCTCAATATACAAACAAATTCTGGCTCTTGGGAATCAGTTTTGCTTTTCAGAAAATTTTCAGGAGAATTCCTTGGACATTGCTGTGCCAACCTGCCTTAGAGTAAACTGATTATGGATTGAAAAATTCTACAAAAATAGAACTAAAACCTCCTTTGAGGTGTGGGTGTCCAGTATTGTTTCTCAGTGATGAGAAAGTAATAAGGACAGAGTTTGGTACCAGAGTGGGTTTGTTGCCATGCGCATGTGATTTAGCCTTTGGAATGGGCTTGCAGGAGGAATCTGGAAAGATGTGAAGATACCAGGTGGAGAAGCAACCCTAGAATGCTGTGAAATTGAGCTTGCGAGGAGTTTAAGGTTGGAGTTCAGAATACCGGGTGTTGACAGTAAAGCAATTAACAAAGACCAGATTCGGGTTTCAGTTGGAAGAAAGTCTCCACTAACGGATGAATTCCAGGTGACATATGTGATTGTCTGGAAGAAAATATTTTTTTTTTCCTTTTTGAGACAGGGTCTCGCTTATGTAGTTCAGGCTGGCTCTGAGCTCACTATGGAGTCCAGGCAAGCCTCGAACTCAGCAATCCTCCTGCCTCTGCCTCCCGAGTGCTGGGATGACAGGCGTGAGCCACCACACCCGGCTGGAAGAAAATATTTTGCATTTTCCTCATGCCCTGAGTCTTTTCATAAGACTGAAATTAAGGGTAGTGGACTAATTAATCTGGAGGAAGAAACTTCAAGGCAGTCTACTGAGGTGGTGGCATGGGTATTATTGTGAGCTTTTAGCCACATTTATGATGAAAATAAAAAGCAAATTGCTCAGCAGGATGATTTATAAATTTTTGAGTTAAGCCAGAGAGGAAGCTCTGGTTGGGGCCCGCGCAGATGGAGTAGAGGTGAACTTAGTGAAAAGATTAGAATTAGTTCTTCGGAACAGGATGGTAGGAAAAACGGTTTGAGAAGATTTGAGCAAAGATCCAAATTCTGTCCTTTACGGGCTCGAAATCACTAAGATGAAGGATTTTGCTTTGAGAAGAGGGTCCCAGAGCCCTCTGGTGGAGAAGGGCTAGGAGTCGATCCTGCAGGGCTCCCATTACTATGCTGAGCCACCTGGGCACTTTGTCCGGAGACTTGGAGGCCTAGGTGACCACCAGCGAGATGCTAAAAGGCTCGGCTGCTGCTCTCCGCAGACTATGGTGTCATCCATGTCGTTCTGGTGAAACCCAAGTCACATTTGAGACGCCAGGTTTTGGGAGAAGCCAGAAACATGAACTATATGAGAAAAGCTACAGGCAGTGATCAAAGTCAACGCAAGAGATAGAAACAAGGAGGACTGTTACCGCCACGTCTTTTCTTTGGAGTTTTCTTTTGCCACAGATTGCCTGATATACTAGAGTGAAACTATAGGGGTTAGTGTTTTCCGCAGGGAATTGCTGTTTGGCTTTGGTCCTGTCCCTTTCTATGCCCGTATTTCTCCCTTTTGGCGCAGGAATTTTAACCTTGGGCTTTTGTATGTAGGGAGTGTTCAACTTTCTTGGTTTCACTGGGGCTCATAGATAAAGATTTGCCTTGCATCTCAGAGAAGGCTCTGGATTTGGACTTTTCAGCAGTGATGGAACTGGGAAGGATTTGGTCATTCTTAGAGATGAAATGAATACATTTTATGTAAAGAAATTTACATGAGTCTTTTGGGGCCAAGGCCAGAATGTTATGATTTATATCTCCATGCCCCCCCAAAGGCTCATGTGATCGTAGGTGGGGCTTTTCTTATATCTATGCAAGATTTTTTTCTTTTTTAACTGACTTATAATTATACATATTTTGGGGGCCAATGCCACATGTCAATACATGTATAGGTTGTATGCTTATCATATTAGGGTAATTGGTACACCTTAAATATTATCATTTTCCTAATTTCTCAGATCTTTTTCTTTAAAAAAATAATGATATATTTATGAGGCATAAATTTTATAGGTCATATGTTTAGTTGTCCAAAAAGAGAACATTATTATTTAGAAACTTAGCTTCACTTTAATCTTGGAACCTCATTCAATTCCCTAGTCAAACATGCGACCTAACAAAATGAGAGGAAAAATAAAAAGTAAGAAGCACTATGATTTCTATTGAATTCTATGATTTTTCAAGCAATTCAGGGTAGTTTTCTCATCTGGCCATATCTAAATTTGTTCCCATGGTTTTTACCTCTGCAGATGGTAGATCAAAAAGAATTTAGAGAAGCAGCATATTTTACCATGAGGATTGCCATATTATCTTTCTTGTCTGCTAAGGGACAATACCAAACAACTAATTTAAAGGAGGAGAGATTTAATTTGACTCAGTTATGGGGGAAATTTAGTTCATGGTATGGTGCTTCCAAGACAGGAACATAGGGCAGAAAGGCATGGTAGAACATAGCTGCTCAGTTCATAAGGAAAGTGCAGTGGAGGGACAATGCTAGAGAGAAAGGAATAAAAAACCAGACACAGACACCGAGGTCACATTGGCATGATGCACCCAGACATACCCAGAAACGTGTTCTACCAACTCCCCACTCAGGCCCCAGTTCCAAACAAGTCGATACTCCACTCTAACCACCAACATGACCAAGAAAACCAAGATGGAAGAAGGTGTATTTATCATGAAATATTTGAATCAACAACTGGGGTTGTTTTCCTGAGACACCGGGCCTTGGGCTTGCATGAGGCAGATGTTGGAGTGGGAATTTCTTACACTGCATTGGCAGCCACCCCTCCATGGAGAGCAACTAGGTTGACTTGGAGGAGGCAGCATTCACTGCTGACCTTAGGAGCCTGTGTAGGTGCGTAGGGGCGGCTCACTCCACATGAAGGCAGAAAGGGCAAACTCAAAATACAGTCAGCTCCGAATCGCAGGAAGAGAGACAGTGTAACCCCCTCTAGATTTGAACCCAGAAGGTTTCTCCAGAAGATTCTTCTCCAGAGAGAGAGAGAGAGAGAGAGAGAGAGAGAGAGAGAGAGAGAGAGAGAGAGAGAGAGAGTTTAAACCCTTTCTGAATATAAACCCAAATGATTTAAAACATGGCTGCATTAGAAAGTATTTAACTTAGAGATGGATACTGTTTTCTTTATCAGGTAAAACTGTCATTAGTGGCCAGAAATCAAATTTAATTATATCGAGTTTAAGACTTTGGAATTCCTACTTGACAAAATCATAATCGATCTTCTTAGAAACCAACATCATAATCCTTGGTTGTGCATTTATTTCAAATACATTTCTGTCCCCCTTTCTGAGAATGGGGAACGTTTTCCCTTTTAGACTCTCAACATCTCTTCTATTTTCTGTAGTTATGCAAAGAATTACAAAAGTGAACAGTGTTTACATTTGCAAACTCTCCCAGTGCTCTGAGAGAGAATTTATCTCTGGAGACTTGTGTTTATTTAAAGTCACTTGGAGATTTCTTTCCAGCTGCTTCCACTGGTCCTAAGATGCCATTCTCTTGCCATCACATTCTTTCAAGTTTTAGGCTCGAAGATTGCTCCTTTTTGTAAAGTATAACGTATTTTATATGTGATAAATAATGCTTATTTACTGTTAGCATCAATTGTGGTTGATAAATGAAGGTTTGTGTTGTAATTAAATGTAGCCTTTAGATCATAAAATATAAATGAAGTAGAAAACTAATGGAAATATGCAAACGAAGCTAGCCAAGAACAGTTTTAATTAATCTAAATGAGGTGGATTTGCATCATAAATTATTTGCAAACTCTAAGGAACTCATTTTGCCTCTTCATACCCCAACACAGATAAAATGCATTAGCATAGAAGTAGCACTAGGTAAAGATCCTTAGATGACTGAAATTCAGAGAGTCTCTTGACTGATGGAGAAAGCCCAAGTTCAAGAAGTAATGGACATTTTTAGAATCCTAATCATTTACAAATTTTAATTAAAACATCATACATATTTATGAGAACAATAAAACATTTCAATACACATATACAATGTGCAATGATCACGTCATTGTGATGGCATATCTATTACTTCAAGAATTGACTATTTACTTGTGTCCTGCACATTCAAAATTCATTCTCTTAGCTATTTTGAAATACATATTTAGTTGTTGTCAATTATTGTTGCTCTGTGGTGCACATTCTCTTACTGTACCATTTGCCCATTAGCTATCTTTTTTTCCTCCTACCCCAGTCTTCCCAGCCTCTCTACTACAAGAATAAGTTTTCTAGTTTCCTCATGTAGGTGAGGACATGCAGCACCTATATTTTTGTGCCTGATTTATTTCACCTCACACAATGTCTTCTAGGCTTACCTTTGTTACTGTAGATAACAAGACTTCATCCTTTCTACAGATGCCACCTAAGTTGATCCCATATCTTGACTGTTGTGAAGCATAAACTAATGAACACAAAAATACAAATGTTTCTTCGTCATGCCTGCTTCCTTTCTTTTGAATGTATATCCTGTAGAGGACTTGCTGGATATAAAATAGTTCTAATTCCAGTTTTTAAAAAAATTTTGTAGGAACTTTCATACTATTTTTCATAATGACTGAACTAATTTCTATTCCTAAAGACAGTGGATGAAAGTTTCTTTTCTTCATGTTCTTGTCAATATTTCTCTCTGTTATCTTTTTGATAATTGTCTAACTGGAGTGAGATTACAGCTTATTATGGCTTGCTTTGCATTTCCTTGGTAGTTGGTGACATTGAGCATTTTTCCACAAACTTGCTGGCTCTTTCATAATTTCTTTTGCAAAATGGCTATTGGGATTAACTGTCTTCTTTTAAATCAAGTTTTTAGCTTTTTTTTTTTAAACTGTTAGACTGTTTGAGTCCCTGTTTTTTTCTGGATATTCTACTGTTGTCATATGAATTGTTTGCCAATATTTTCTTTCAGCCTAGAGACTATCTTTTTACTCTTTTGATTGTTTCCTTTGTCACGAAGAAGTTTTTAAATTTGTCTTAATCATTCTTTTCTATTTTACTTTTTCTACCTGTGTTTTTGGAATTATACCCCAATGTCCTGAAATATTTCCCCTATGTTTCCTCTAGTAGTTTCATAGTTTCGTAAAGGTTGTATATTAAGCCTTCAACCCATTTAAGTTGATTTTTGTACATTGTGAGTTGCCAGGGTCTAGTCTCTTATTCTTGCATGTGGATATCCAATTGTGCCAGCACCAATTACTTAAGTTAAATTCTTATAAATTTTAAATTTTGCTTCAAGATTCTTCTCTACGAGCCTTTTCAAGAAAAGAAAAGTGGTTCACCATGGCACAAATGAAATTTAAACTTTAAGACCCCCTACTAGGATAGGCTCCTTCCAAGGAACTCAAGGGGCCCAAGCGATGTGCCTATAGGTACATGTGACTTTGTAAAATTTGCAGAAATTTCTGATCCTAATTGCAATCCGTTTAGAGAACTATCTTGTTTTTCTCTGATTTTTCTCTCTGTTGTCTTTTTTTAAATTGAATTCTTTATTGGTACAATTTATATACATCTCAAAATCACATATAACATTGGGAAATTTGTACCAGTATATGCCACAAGTTAATTCTCATTTTTACCCATATCCCTACCCACTCCCCCTCCTCCCCCCTTTATACATGCTCTTTTATTTTCTTTCTGTATCATATTTATTCCTTCCCCTCACAGAAAGAAAATAAAAGTGCATCTCTCTGTTGTCTTAACTCCTGTCATGTAGCCTTAGAGTGGCTGTGCATATGTTTGGGGATCCTGAGATAAAAGCAGGTTTAATTGAGTATTTATTTACAGACTATCAATTACACTATTTCTAGTTTTCCTCTGTTGAAGTGGTTGTCAGGCAGGGTTGTGTCTCACCAAAGTGCAAAACCATGGGTCTGCAAAGTCTGAAAAAAAAATGTGGCAAATGTTTAATTTTAAAAAATATTATGGGGGCTGGGGATTTAGTTTAGTGGTTCTGGTACCTGCCTAGTGAGCACAATGTCCCTGATTCTATCCCCAGTAACTACATATAACAATGCTGGGCATGGTGGCTCATCCTGTAATCCTAGCACTCAAGAGGCAGAGGCAGGAAGATTGCTGTGAGTTCAAGGTCAGCCTGGGCTACATAGTGATCTCAGGGCCAGCCTGAGCTACAAAGCAAGACCCTGTCTCTAAAAACTAAAAAAAAAATTGCAGGCAGTATTTTCATGGGGAATAATAGCAATGTGTCTTTTAGTGTAATACATTGTTTTAAAAAATTAAATACTCATTGTATATTCTTATCATTTTTCAGACTGTGATATACCAGTATGTAACTAGAAGATTTAGGTTTAGGTTACTGGTAAAGACACAGACTCAAATGTATAGAATTAAGAATTAATTTGTGGGAAATTATTTCAATCCTTGAATGGCTCTGTTTTAAGTAGAGAATTTGGTTCTTGTTTTTTTTTTTTTTTTTTTTTTTGAGCCAGGGTCTCGCTTTGTATTCAGGCTGGCTCTGAGCTCACTATGTAGCCCAGGCAAGCCTCGAACTCAGCAATCCTCCTGTCTCTGCCTCCCGAGTGCTGGGATTACAGGCGTGAGCCACCACGCCCGGCTGAGAATTTGGTTCTTGGTGATGTGCCTTTGTGTCAGGAATGTACTTGATAAACTAGTCCATAATTATCAGCCCATCATACACAGTTGATTGAGGAACAGCCAATATGGGGTTTATCAGAGTGCTTCTGTTTTAGGCTATGAACTTGTAACAGTTTTACAGACAATGAGATCCATGTTCTATCAGCTGCCAATAATACAAAATCAGGGTCAGGGATTTAGCTCAGTGGTTCCAGTGTCTGCCTTGCAAGTACAAGGTCCTGAGTTTGATCCCTAGTAACCACATACAATAATACTGGGCATGGCGACTCACATGCACCAGCAATCAGTACCACACACCACAGTGCTGGGTGTGGTGGTTCATGCCTATAATCCCAGCACTTGGGAGGCAGAGGCAGGAGGATTGCTGTGAGTTCGAGGCTTTCTTGGGCTACGTAGTGAGTTCAGGGCCAGCCTGAAATACAAAAGAAAGTGAGACCCTGTCTCAAAAAACAAACAAATAACAAAAAAAATACAAAATCTATATTTTAGTCAGCTGTATTAGCAGGGATAAATTAACTTTATATTCTACTTTGGTAATACTATAAACATCATGGCCCTATGAATAGATAACAATGGAGTATGTCACTGAAAATGCAGAGAAAAGTAATTAATGAGCCATGTTAGCAATTATTTCACAAGATGTCTTTGTTTTCTGGATTTTTGCAATATTAGGGGTATTTTCAGCTCCTTAAAGTTAATAATTTATTGTGATTTGTGGTCTCATCCCAAAACGTGTCCTTTGGTACCTAATTCTGTATTTGCAATTTTGTCTTCTTTTTTCTTAAGTTAAGCCACAAGGCCATAATGTCTTTCCAAGTGAAATATCCTTTATCT
>PVIC010051299.1:0-12530 GCA_004025085.1 Thryonomys swinderianus
GCCGCGAACTCAGCAATCCTCCTGTCTCTGCCTCCCGAGTGCTGGGATTACAGGCGTGAGCCACCACGCCCAGCATTATATGTGGTAACCGGGGATCGAACTCAGGTCCTTGCGCTTGCAAGGCAGGCGCTGGAACCACTGAGCTAACCCTCCGGCCCATGTGTAGATCTTTTTATGGATTACATCAAAAGACACACTCTAAAGCATCCCAGTAACTCAATTTTTCTCCATCCTTATTTTATTCCATAATTGGTCAGGTATTTTACCCATATGGCAAGCTGGGTCTCCCAAACACAACCATATCTGAAGCCTTAGAACCTGTCAGTATGTTCCCATAGCTTGCAAAGAGAACTTTCCAAGAGTAATGAAGGTGAAGACCTATCTTGGATTGCATGGCTAGGCCTAACCTAATCATCTGAGCTCTTAAAAGAACCTGTCTTTTCAAAAAGATATGATTCAGGGAGCAGGCAGAGACAGAGGCATCATTGCTGTCACTGAGCTGTGGTATATCCTCGGTTATCAAATACATTTTGAATGGTGAATATTCATGGTGTGAGAAAAAGCGTAAGTTCCACATCTTAGTCACACAAAATGGGATGTTGTCTATGTACATATATGACCTAGAAGGACTCTTCCAACTCCACTGCTTATGAGTGCAAATGATTTCATTCTTGTCTCTTCCACTTTTGCTTCTAGGAAACCATATATCAACCTCCCATCCCCCCAAAAGATAGATAAAGGAAGGTAGCCAGAACTAAGGAATGCAAGGAGGTCCTCAAACCTGAAAAAAGGCAAAGAAATGGTTCTCCCTTCAACCCTCCAGAAGAAACACAGCCTGCTGTCACCTTGATTTAGCCCAGAGAGACCAATGCTAGACTATGAATCAATTCTTAGATAATACATGTTGGTCATTTAAACAATGAAATTGTGAAAGTTAGTTACAACCACAATAGAAAATGGATACAATTCATGAGAATTAACTTCATCATAAAGGCAAACAAATACGCTATGGGCTACCATGTTTTTTCAGATGGATAATGTCATTTGCAACTGTGCAATGTCACTAAGTCTTACTCTATTAATGTAACTTACATATATAGGATCCCCAACTTTCTGAGGGACTATGCTATGTTTTTTCACTCTCATTATGCTTTGCTGCTTCCTCCAGCATAGTACCCTCATGAGAGTAGAATTCTGAGTTTTCACACTATATTCAAATCTCAGCACAGGTAGGAATGCCCAGATTAAAGGTTCCAGAAATGAACATGTTAATCACTTATTTCTAGTGAGAAGGAATAATATAAACTATGATAAAATGATAAAATTGTGTTATTAGTAAAGAAAAAAATCAAGCTGAAATAATTTGTGAGTTCTGTATGGTCAAGAAAAATTGTTTATGGAATAATAAAAGCCCTATCATTTTATTATATTTACATTTTAAATTATCATTCTCATCCTTATACCTCCCAAATATTTTTAATTTTAGGAGAGTCCTCAGAATTTATCAAAAATAGCAATGGCCATGTTCATTAAATTTTGATCCATCTGTGACCAAATGCTTGAAATACAAACAAAAACTTTTCTTGCAAATGCATTCTACAAAAAGTGCAAGAGGAATATTGGGCTTCAACATTAAAATAGAGCAGGGTAAAAAAAACTTGTTTAGTAGTGTTTATTAATGTAGTTTGTGATATTATGAAATTCTAAGTCACTAAAAAGCAGCCACCATCAGAGATTTAAAAATATGGGACCAACTGTAATTTGTGTAACAAAGGTTTCTCTGGCCAAGTGCTTTGTGCCTCTATTGTTTATGGTTCTACAAAGAAAGAAACAAACATGGTATATAGAGATACAAAGAATCGGGTTTATTATGCGTGACTGGCTGATTTGTTCAGAGACTTGGAGATTCTGCAATCTGCTGTCTGCCAGCTGAAGCTCAGGAAAATCAGAAGTACAGTTACAATCCAAATCCAAAGACCTGAGAGCCACCAATGTGGGCCACAGTACAGTAAGGCCCAGTCCATGTTCCAAGGCCCAAGAACCAAGGGTGCCAAGACTCAAGATCAGGAGAAGGTAGGTGCTTTAAGAAAACTTAAATTTAAAGGGTACGAGAAGAATGAATTCATCTTTTCTCTGTCACCCTGTTTGCCTGAGGCCTTTAATGATGTTCATTTCCATCGGTGATGGTAACAGTTCCCTAGTTTACTGGTTCAACTGCTACTCTCCTCTGGAATGCTCTCAAACTCACAGAAAATGTTTTGTCAAACTGTCTGGCCTTGTCTCAGCCCAGTCCCATTGGCTAAGAAATTCCCTATCACACTATGAACACCCTGCATGACAAAATTATTATTTTTAAATGTTCCCTTTAAGCTCACAAGTTCAATTGCATTGACCACAAGCAAAGGCCTCTCAGGGGTCATGTAGGCCATGGTCATGGCTACTCGAAATGGGAAAAACACTTTGAGAGAAAAAGAACAAAACTCCCCATTCACTACTGTTTCTAAGATTCCTGGAACAAATGATAAAATTCTAATATGAAAAGTTTTTAAATGACCTGAACTTTTTCTGAGGATTGAGCTACAGTAATAGAACTTATAGCTAAAGAACAGTTATGAATGATTTCCAGTAAAGCTGCTGGAGGAAGAATAGGGGTTTGGGGGGTTAGAGGGCTGTCCTGGACCATAGCCTGGCCAGAGGATATTATATATGTTCCCTAACGTATGAACGGCCTGTTAGGAACAACAGCAAGAGACTGTTAAACTGATTCTAGTTATGCTTTCTATAATTCAGGTGTTGCAAACATATTTGCGATGTTTGTTAAAGAGAACGATAAATATATACCCTATGGCTTAAACATGTCCATATGTAAGCCGAAATGTAACCTGATATCTTACGCCAGAAACGGTATTCAGCCACCCATGTAGCCTGAGGTTACAGCAGATTTAGACCATCCAGGCATGTTCTGAGGTCTCGCAAAGCAAATGTCAAATTGTGTGTCATGAACAACCTTTCAGGAGCAAGGATGAGTCAGTTGGCTTTTTCCAATTTATATTTCATGGTATCAATAGACATTATTAAAATAAACTATATTAGACATTTATCCCGAATTTTATGATAAACATTACAATGACTATTTCAGTCTCATGCCTAAGCTCAGCTATTATTTTTGAAACAGTGCATTGTACATTTAAATTATTTTCTCCAAAGACCAGAATTTCTAAACTACAAACTAAGTTCAGGTTTTTTTGAAGGGAAAGTAAAAATTTAGTGCACTGACTTGATAAAAAACTACTAGTTCAAGTCATTAATTCAATGGTTCAGCTCTAAAGGATGCTTGCTGATAAAAGATCAGCCACTCTGACTCAGCTTTTACAATATTAGTAGACCTCTCTGTCCTTTGTAATAAAAAGGTGATATATTATGTCAATGTTAGAACATCTGTTAAATGTTGCAACATTTGGGAACACAAACACCTCCATCCTCCCCAATATGGTGCAAATTATTTTATCCTATTTTAACATTCTAGTAATTTTTTCTTTTTTTTTTGAGACAGGCCCTCATTTTTTTAGTTCAGCCTGGCTCCGAGCTCAGACAAGCTTAAAACTCAGCAATCCTCCTGCCTCAGCCTCCTGAGTTCTGGGATTACAGGTGTGAGCCATCACATCTGGTTTAACATTCTAGTAATTTAAACAATGTTGTATCTGTTCATTCTTCAGAGATGCCATTATGTTATCCTTCATGTCTCATATGATGACTCTAAAATCAATTGTACTGAATTTAAAGAGAAATAGCTCTAGTTGTAAGAATATCAACTGCTAAACACTTCTGAATATCAGTTGCTAAATCACAGAATATCACTTTCTTTTTATTTAATGCTATACATCAGCCAACAGACATTATTTTGTAACATCTTCACATTATCCTTTGAAAGAAGTGATTCTATTTATGCTATTTAGATGAGAAAATCGATCTGTGTTACCCAAGCTAACTAAACTAGTCAGGGTTATACTAAATATGTTTTTTTTTATCTTTCTCTCCCAAAACTGTTACATGGATCAGGAATGGGTAACTAACTGAGACTGTCTTGAAAAATCAAACCCAAACCTGGATTATAATCCACCAGGTGTAGACAATACAGATGAGAGGCCACTCCATAAACCGGAGGAACCAGGAAATAACTTCAATATACAATATGAAGTTATATACAATATGATTAAGCAAAAGGACCCAGGTAAGGAAATAAAATACTGCTACATTAAAATGAGGAGAAAACGTGAATGGAATCCACATGACTCATGTCATTCAAACGTTCCCATATTTTATCGATCACCCCCAAAATAACCCAGACATTCTCTAGCCAACAACTATTAACACACTGGGCCAGGGATTTAGCTCAGTATTCCAGGGCCTATCTTGTAAGTGCAAGGTCCCAGGTTTGATTCCCAGTACCCCCCCACACACACACACACTTATCATGTCTCCACATAACCATGAAATGATAATATTGTTAGAAAAAGCCAAGTTATAGATTGAGATGCATTCTAATAAGAAGACATACCAACATGCTTAAAGCCCCATTTGTTATAATATACCATGTATGAAGGATGCAGGCATATTTGTAACTTTTTCCATATACACGATCATTAAATTCTCATAAAAACTTTGCATACAAAGTTTTTTTGTTTTTTGGTTTTTTTGAGACAGGGTCTCACTTTGTAGTTTGGACGGGCTCTGAGCTCACTATGTAGCCCAGGCAAGCCTTGAACTCAGCAATCCTCCTGCCTCTGCCTCCTGAGTGCTGGGATTACAGGCGTGAGCCACCACGCCTGGCACTGTGGTATGTGGTGCTGATTGCTGGTGGGCGTGATCTCCACTGAGCCAACCCTCCGGCCCTACATACAAAGTTTTACCCCACTTTTGGGTGAGTAAATTGAGGCTCACAGGGATAAAATGTGAAGTTTAGGGTCACAGATCTTTTAAGTTATAAGATCTATTTTTGCAAGAAAAGACAGAATTTTCAAGATATAATAGGTTAATAAATTTGCAGAGAATGAAAGAATTGTTTAAGCAAAGAGGTACTCTAGGCAAAGACCAAGAATGCAGTCTACAGGTATGCAATTTTTCTCCTCTCTCCTTGAAGGCGTTGGCTGAATCCCTTTACCACAACCCCCCTCTCCCCACAGAGTGGTGCCAGATCTGCCACAGACTATCACAAATGGAAATGGTAAATTGATGGTGATTTTGTTAAGTAATTTGTCCTGCTTATAACATGTATTCTGATCTACTAGTCATAGCAACTGGGTTCACCTTAAGATTTTACACGTTCGTAGCATACTTGAACAGAACCTGAATGATGCTTCCATACCGCGTGAGTCCCATAGGAAGAATGATTCTAGCAATATTGTAAACATCCTAATGCTTCCAGTACACATATTTCTTCTAGTTCTGTAGTATCTACCCATGTCGGAAAGTAGCCTGACTTCTTAGTTCTAAGACCTAACACACTGAACCTGCTAAACTAAGATTATTGGTCACATACAGTGGTACCTCAGTTCACAAGCTTAATTCTTCCCATAACTCTCGTTGCCAAGTGAATTGGAGGAGAATCAAATCCAATTCAGTGGTCAGGTTCAGTGTTGACCTTTGGAAGGAATTTGATTCAGTTTTCATCTGGTTCAGTCTGTAACCAGAATTGTGGAAAAAATTAAGTTCATGAACCAAGGTACCACTGTATTTGGTAAAGTGTGGAGAAGAGTGTGTATACTGGTAAGCTGATAAAATGGTGTTATTTTATATCAAACAAAATTGTCCATGTTCCTAAAATCCATGGAATTTCTTCACAATAGATCAGAAAGAAGCAAGAAATATCAGATCTAAAGAAGAGCCCAGAGACTGCTGCATGTAGTATTTGTACTCTACAAGTGAGGAAACTAAGCCTTTCCCAGATCACCAGCAGCCTAGCAATGTTTACCAAGTACTCCTTGTGTTCTAAATACTCAAGAGACTTAAGTTTTAAAGGGTAGGCAACAGGCATCTTATTCATCTTCACATCCACAACAGACAACAAATTACCTCACTTGTGTTAGTGTCGTGTAGTCTATGGACATAACATATTCATAAAATGTAGCTTATCCTCTTGAACCGTGAGTTATAATAAGAGCAAAATAAATCACTACTGTTTTAAAAGAACAATCTTTAGCTTCATTGATACTATGATTTAGAACCCTGGATGGACATGCAAAGTTTAGGAACAGCCTTTAGTGACAGAAACAATGCCAGGTGCCAGCTAGAGCTTTCCCAGGTCCAGAATACTTTTCTACCCCTCAGTAAATTTGCATCCAGGATAATAGCTACAGATTTCTCTTCATGAATTTCTTTGACCCTGTGGATGAGAAACAAGGCTCGTGTTCCTGGGAAGCTCCCAAACTCTGGTCCTGCTGTGTGTGCTCCGTGCTGAATTAATCTGTAACAAGGACATCCAGGCTCTGCGCCTCCATAAAGCTGCACGGACTGGCCAGTCATGGGCACTACTTGTAAGGCCCCCATCCTTTCTTTAGCAACACATCCACACTCGCTGATAGGATTCAGTGTAGTTCACTTGAGAACATCTGCTGTTTGGAGTTACATTCCTCGTACACCTTCCCTGGACCACAGCCTCTGTCTCCTTATGGTATCAAAGCTCGATGTCTTTGCTTCTGTTAAATGGATACTATAGATTTCATATCAAGTTATGATTTTGTTCATATAAGGACCAGAAAATCATTGACAAGTGGTAAACTATGGCTAACCATGGGCACCTGGCCAGGGCCTTTCTGCCAGTGACCTAATAAGCAAGCGATTCCGGGGATTGCTCTATTGCAGACTAATCGACCATGTTGTATTTTCTGTGCCTACCACATCTTGTACGGAAAAGAGGTAGTGATTTTCCAGGGATCTAGAGAAGGATTTCGTGTGCAACATATCACATTTAGAGCCTTTGAGATGACACTCACTAGGTAAATTAAGGTACAAGATTGCACTCTGAACAGCTGGAGAAGTATAATAGAAATCATCTAAGAGTTTTCAAAACAAAAAGTATGCACTGAATGACTTAGGGTTTCAAAGATCTGAATCATGGAGCCTAGCTTTTAATTCTGTGTATCAGGAATAAAACCCACACTGTTCGTACATTATCACAACGCTCTTTTATCTCTCCAAGAGCCTCTGACTCCCCTTAAGGAGTCTGCTTTGCCTCAGAAGCAATCTGTGCCAATCATATCTTTCCAAGATGGTCTGTCAGTGTTGTAAACATGTTGTATGTAATGCATTAATCCTCACACTTTGCCTGCTTCCAAAAAAGGATGTCAGAGGATTGCCTTCTGAGTGTCAGCCATATGTGGCACTCGCATGGAGGAGCACAGCACGCATGGCAGCCCTTCAAGCAGCCAGTTATCCTCTCCAGGGTGGCGCAGGGCTCAGCTCATTGGGCAGACAGACTGCCCTCTGGCTATCGAAGAGAAGGAATAACCAAGATTGACCTAAGAGATTATTCATTATCCTTCAGAGCAAGAAAAATGCCCAAGTGACCAGAGTGAAAAAGTCAGAGGATCCCCTGTGTACATTCTCAGGCTCCTTTTTCACCTTTGACACATCACTGGAAGCTCATCCTACCTGGACGTGACTCTGCGATGTCCTCCTATGCCACCTCGTGTCTACTTCTGACAATTTCGCATCCCTCCTTTTCAGCCCAGCGCTACAACCACCAAGAAATCAGTACGTGACGAAGCTAATGCTCGGTCTGACATTGTGAGCCAAGGAGGAGAATGTTTCGAACTAATAGTTAACATGCAAGAATTAACTGACTATGACATTTTAAATCCTGCCTGCCATTGTTAACTAAGCAACGACCAACAGTTGTCCCAGAAGTGGGTTTGGATTCCTCCACAAATGCTTCTGGAGCAGAGTGTCACTGAACAATTAAGAGGTTCAAGGTTTAATTCCAGAGACACCCAAAGGTCACTAAAACTCCAAAATAACTATCAAGTCTTCATCTTTAATTAACTGATGTTAAAGTCTCATTCAACGTTCCTTTGAAAAGAGTGGATATTATTATAGATTTAAAAATTACAGTTAACAGTTGTCCTAAAAATATTCCTTCTTTATTATGTCTTCCAATTCTGAAAAAAAACAGAATAAAGAACCTTTGTGGAAAGAGACCTGGAAAACTGAGAGTTCGATTCCCAGATCTGCCCTAATCCTTGCAGTAAAGTACCAGGCACACGGTGCCTTTGACAGATTTCCTCAACCCTCCTAGTAAATCTACCAATATCTGTAACAACGCTACAGTTTATAATAAATTTATGTTGATGTTAATGTATTAATTGCCTTGATTGTTCACTCTGAAGCTGCATTCAAAATGCAAAGCATTCAACTCTTTTGTCATTTTTATTCTACTTTGTCATTCATTAGAGGTCTCCTTTGTATTTTAACTGCTATCTTCAAAGTCACAGAAAGAACTGCATTCCTAATCCCATGCTGCCAAGTTCACCACCTTCCATTCTCCCATTTTAACAACCCGGACTGGCAGTGAAGTCTAATAATCAAGAGGATGGACTTAATGTGATCAAAACAGTGTTGGTGCTAATGGGCAAAGGACTTGAGGACACTGAGCCTCTTCTTTTTCTATAAAAGAACGGAGTCAATGCAGCTGCTGTGAAGACAAGACAGGACAAGGCAAGAAAAGGGCCTAACACACTAGAAGTCCCCCTTCCCTTTTAGTTATCTTCGGTCAATCACAGTCAGTACAATATTTTGAGAGAAAGACAAGACCACATTCACATAACTCTTATTATGATACAGCGTCATCACTACTCTATTTTATGATTGGTTGTTGTCAATGTCTTATTCTGCCCAATAAATAAACTACCTGTATCTTGGGTTCATACATACAGGGAAGCATAGCCAAGTAGGGTTCAGGACTATCTGAACTGCAGGTTCGGGGAAGCATGTCGGGGGTGGGGGGGGTGACTGTATTAAAAAAAAAAAGGTAGCTGATGGTTCTTAGAATTGCAGCAAATACAAACACAGTAACAGCCACCCCCAAACAGCAATATAGTTCTAATTAATTATTTATTGCCTCGACTGTTCACTCTTATTTCTTATTAATTTATTCTGCCTCTGAAATTAGTACCCAAAGAGAAATGCTTTGATCCTATGGGGATATTTTTTTGTACAACCTAATGTGTCTTCAAGAATCAGAACGACATACTTTGAATTATTTGATAATTCTTGGATATTTCAAATGGTCAACAAGAGCTGGGTGTGGCGTATTCCACAAGCGAAGAGCTGAGCTCAGCGTTGGGGATACAGCAGGTGCCTGAAAAGGGACCAAGAAGACAGGGCTTCAGCTGGAGGAGTTCTAGGTGAGAGAGACCTAAACAAAATCAGGGGAAGGGGGAAGAGGTAGAGAGAGAAGTCGAAGCCCATTACCATGAGCGACCAGAAGAAAAACCAATACGTACCTTAAGTGCCTCATTTTCTAAGTATCTCAGAGAATTTCTACATTCTAGAATCTTTTTCTGTCACCTCCCTGGATGCTTTCTCTGAGGAAAGGAGATATGTCTATGGCCCTGGCTACCATCTCCTTCTTGCAAGGTGAAAACTTCCGTCTGTGGTTCCCAAATTCTAAGAAAGGAACATTCCTGTGCACCTGTTAAGTGCAGAGCACTGGATGATTCAAACACAGCTACTTGTGGGCTTTTGTACAAATAAATACAGGAAATTTCTTGGAAGCACCATAGCCTGAGTTTTAATTCGAAGGAGTTTGGGGATCTAAGTTGGAGGACTAGAGAGAGTGAGACGAGGAAGGAAGGGTCGCCCTGAGCGAGACAGCGGAAGCCAGGCCTTCGGGGATCACACGCCAACAGGACGCCGGAACCTCCTGCCTACACAGCGGCCCGCTGCCTCCTCTGCACGGGCGTCTCCAGGGTGTGTCGCACACACGGGCTAGGGGACCGTTCACGCGTCCTGTTTGACGAGAGCAGCAAGTGCAGCCTCAACGCACGTGAAACTAACACGATTATTAAGGTTGCACAGTTTAATTACTTTCAAGAACACGCCATGTCTCGATTATGTTAACAAACACTTTTTGTTCTTGTGGGACCTGCTTTAATTAGAGAAACGCATTCTTCAAATAATTATAGACATTAACAAATAGAGAGCATTGCTAAAATTCAGAATCCTATGATTTACACTAAATGAAAGGTGATGAGTATCATTAATTGAAAGCCAGCCATCTACTAGCTATTAGGCTACTGATGATCGCAATATCGTCGAAATGTTACCACTTATTCTTGCTAATATTTTCCTACCTGCAAGAAATTAGATTCTCGGGGTAAGATTAGAAGGAGCACAAAATCCTCCTGTGATACTTCTTTTCAGTGTCAGAGCAGAAGGGACGAGGTGGCAGGGACGTGGCGGGCTAAGCCCCAGCCCTGGGCTCAGGGGCACAGGTGGGACTGGGCTGGGGAGGGACAGACTCCGGCGCTCGCGCCCCTGGCAAGCTGGGGAGACCCCGCTGGGGAGCCGCGCAGGCGCACCTGGTGCTCGGCCGGGACGCGCTTCACGGGGCCGCCTTGGTGAGCGACGCCCTTGGACAGACGCCGCCCGGAGCCCGGGAGGCCCGGGAGGCCGGGGCGGCCCCGAGGAGGACGTGGGCATCTGGGGGAACACCGCCGCGGGGTGAGTCACAGGGTACCGGACGACCGGAGGAGGGGTCCAGCGGATGCTGGAGCAGAGCCCAGCTGCTCCTGAGGCAGGAAGGAGGCCGTCCTTCCCTCCGGGCGGCGCCTCCCAGCAGCGGGGGCGGCAGGAGCTACCACAGGGGCTGTGCCCGCTCAGGGGCACGCGTGCCACAGTAGGCTGTTTGTTACCGCCGAAAGCTCTAAGAGACAGGAAAGATCTGGGTATCTTGAGTACAGATGCCACCGAAAGGACCACAAGTCTATGTATCTTGAAACAACTATGAGGCCTTGCACAATGTGCTTCCACTCTATAGAAATGTCCATTGTTCACCTATAAGACTAAAAAGCACTTCAAGATAGCTTGTACAATTTGATATAGTGACCCTATAAAATAGTAATAAATTACTTTTAAAAGATAATATTAAAAATAATCCTACAGGGCCGGAGATTTAGCTCAGTAGTTCCGGCGCTTGCCTTGCAAGCGCAAGGTCCTGAGTTCGATCCCGGTAACCACATACAACGCTGGGCGTGGTGACTCACGCCCACCAGCCATCAATACCACATACCATGGTGCTGGGCGTGGTGGCTCACGCCTGTCATCCCCACACTCGGGAGGCAGAGACAGGCAGATTGCTGAATTCGAGGCTTGCCTGGGCTACATAGTGAGCTCAGGGCCAGCCTGAACTACAAAGCGAGACCCTGTCTAAAAAAAAAAAAATCCTACATGTTTGTTAATTTTATGACAATAAAAATAATGCCAGATTAGGCAACATTTCCAGTGAATTCATACGGTTTGTAGTTTTGTTCTGGATTTTTTTTTTCGAGACAGGGTCTCGCTTTGTAGTTCAGGCTGGCCCTGAGTTCACTATGTAGCCCAGGCAAGCCTCGAACTCAGCAATCCTCCTGCCTCTGCCTCCCGAGGGCTGGGATTACAGGCGTGAGTCACCACGCCCAGCACTGTTTGTGGTTACTGGGGATCGAACTCAGGACCTTGCACTTGCGAGGCAGGCGCCAGAACCACTGAGCTAACCCTCTGACCCCATTGCAGGCAGCTTTTAAAAAATTGAAGTACCCATATTAATACAATGTAAATAAAAATTCAGAAAATTCCTAGAGAAATTTCAAAAACCCAAATGGTATATGTTAATGTGGTCTCTTCCGTGTCTAATATATTGGCTCCACATTTCCAGAGAAAAGAAAGTGACAGTGACATCAGATAGAGACAAACTCACAAGAGACAAACTTGGCAGCACAGAGGATCCCAGCAGACAGTGTAAATCTGTTAGAGCAGCTCGACCAGGCCAGCCCTCAGTCCAAGAGCTCACGGCCTGTTCCTAAGGAGCCAAAGTCCTGCTCCAACCAACATTTGTGCTGGGAGCACTTAGAAGAGTGAGAAACGCACCACTCGTTCCCTGGCTTCTGATGGCACCTGCTGCCCCGGGTCCCCCTCTCTCCCTCAGTGGGGCTGGACCCAGCGACTTGCTTCCAGTAGAAGATCACAGCATGTGGCCGGGAGTGCAGGCTGGTGCAAGCACAGTGGAAACCAGTGTGGAGATTTCTCAGAGAATTGGGATTAGAGGTCTCATTTGACCCCACGATTCCCCTCCTGGGTATCTTCTCAAAAGAATGAAGAGAATCATACATGCCACAGTGAGCAATGTGCACCTATGTTTCAGTGGGACAATTTGTAATAGCTAACTCTTGGAAATAGCCTGAAGGTCCATTAACAAGAGACTGGATAAACAAGATATGGGTTTTTTTCTAAAATGGAGTATTACTCAGCCATAAAGAATGACAAACTAGCTATTT
>PVIC010051300.1:0-12532 GCA_004025085.1 Thryonomys swinderianus
GGCCATTCTTTGTGGAGTGAGATGAAATCTCAGTGTTGTTTTCATTTGCATCTCTCGAATGAGCACTGATGTTGAACATTTCACATGTTTCTTAGCTGCTTTGACTTCTGCCTCTGAGAAGTGTCGGTTCATTTCAGATGCCCATTTTTGAATTGGGTCTTTAAACTTGGGGAGGCTGATCTGTTTCAGTTCTTTATATATTGTAGATAATAGCCTTTGTCTGATAAACAGCTAGTAAATATTTTTTCCCATGTTGTTGGTGGTCTTTTGGCAGTGTCAGTGACTTCTTTTGCTGTGCAAAAGCTTTTCAGTAGGATGAGATCCCATTTGTTGATTCTTTCTGCTAGTTCTTGTGCTATAGAGGCTTTATTCATAAAGTCTCTGTCTAAGCCAGTGTCTCCAAGAGTTTTACCTAATCTGTTTTCCAGTAGGCTTATTGTTTGTTTTAATATTTAAGTCTCGTATCCATTGTGAGTTTAGTTTTGTGCATGGTGAAAGAGATAGGTCTAGCTTTAGCTTTTGGCAAGCTGAAGCCCAATTTTTCCAGCACCATTTGTTAAAGAGGCTGTCTTTCCTCCATTGAGGATGTTTGGCTCCTTTGTCAAAGATAAGGTGGCTTAGAGTATCCGGGGTTGTTTCTGCATCTTCTAATCTATTCCACTGGTCCTTAGAAAATCACAGTGGAAAGACAGATGTACATCCTTGTTCATAGCAGCTCAGTTTGTGATAGCTCAATCTTGGAAACAACCCAAATGCCCATCAACTGGAGACTGGATAAAGAAGATGTGTTGTTTTTTTTTATAAAATGGAGTACTATTGCCATAAAGAATGACAAGATTGATTCATTTATGTGCAAATGGATGCACCCGGAGGACATGCTAAGGAGTGAAATCAATAGAGCACAGATAGGCAAAATACTGGATCTTCTCGTTGATATGAGCACCTGTAGATGCAAATGAGCTCGAGTAGTATGACAATCTTTTTAGAATGGGAAATTTCCAAAGGAAATTTGGAGTGGGGATATAATGAGGGGAAGGAATAAATATGATTCTGAAAGAAAATAAAAGAGCATGTATATAGGGGGTGGGGAGGTGTGGGTGGGGATATGGGTAAAAATGAGAATTGACTGTGTCATATATTGGTACAAATTCCCCAATGTTATGTGTGAGTGTGAGATGTATGCAAATTGTACCAATAAAGAATGAAATAAAAAAACAGTTGCTGAAAAAAAAATTAAGTCTAACGGGTGACAGGAGCGGAGGAAAGTACAGCAAGGGGCCCTGACACAGCTGCTCTCCTTACTTAGGATAGAAAGAGTTCAAAGCCATCGAGGAGATAAACTCAAGTCCCTCACTTGGAAAGATCAAACTGTTGATGAAGAGCTCATTGTTTCTGACTTGCCTTCCTGGGAATAGTGCAACTGTCAATAACAACCGGACACATTAAATGGCAAGTTTCACTTCAAAATACTGATAATTAAAATTCTCAAGCTCAGCGGGGATGTCACTTGGTTCCAGTGACCAGACATAACACGAGGAACTGCACAGACTAGCTGGGTCTGCAGAATTCAGCCTGCCGATGGGGCGGGCAGACCATTTTTGTTTAAAAAAAAAAAAACAACTCTGTCTTCTCATCCTCCCGCAAAGCAGCAGCCTGAAACCACCTCCCGTGAGGATTCATCAGAAAGGAACCAGAACAGCAACCACTCAGTAAGAGCAGGAGGAAGGGGAGAAACGCAGGAAGTCCTATGGCCCAAACACGTACTGCCTCCACACACACACAACAGACGAAACATCGTGACCAAACATTTCCCTATTAACTTATAAGCAAAAAACCCAAAAAACAAACCACAGAATGGGAGCGAAACCAAACATTATAAATCACTGTAGGGATTCTACAGTGTGTACAGCAATATGAAGGCCCTCAAATAAAGCAATCCTGACAGGAACAAGACAAGACTTTACGGGACTTCAGGGTTTAGGAACCAGACGGTGGGTACTGCACGAGGAGCAAGCCATGATCAGCGGAACAGAACAGAACCACGGCCCGTGCTCGCAGGCCACTGAGACTTTCAAGGCACCCAGGGACCCACCGGGGAAGGCGTTTCCAACAAATGGCAAAGGAGCAGCTGGATGTCTACAGGAAAAGCTGAACCCAAACACTCCTTACACGGTGGCAAGAGCAAACAAAGAGATACAACATGAAAGCTAAAGCACAAAGTTTTCAGAAAAGTAAATCGCAGCATGGAGGTAACAAGAAAGGGCTTGTTTAGGTCGAGAACAACCACGAAATAAATTAGGTATCATCTAAATTAAAAGCTCTGCTCATCAAGACAGCATCAGGAAAATGATGGCACAGATATCTACAGCCTGGAGAAAGTAATCACACATGCATAGTAGACAAGAATGTATTCAATATGCACAAAGAATGTATTCAATATGTACAAATGTATACAATATGCACATTTATTCTTTGATAAATGAAGAAAAAATTTTTTCAATGGGGAAACGTGAAAGGTCCTTCGCCAAAGAAGGTTCACAAATAAAATGGACTGATGAATAAAAGATGGAAAGGTAACTGGAGAAGTAGTAAGCAAAAATCTCAAAATCTTAAAGTAGAACTAGATGTACATATAGGAGTATTTTCTGTAAAGTTCTTCACACTTTTTGGGGAAGTTTAAGTTTTTCATGATAAAAAACAAGACTGGAACATTCTTTCATGAAGTTAAAGAAGATTTAACTTTATGTACTTAAACAGCATCTATGTATTAGGGAAGTATGACTATACTGGTTGAAATTAAGACACATATAGCAGCAGGACTAGCCTTGAAGGACAGCAAAGGAATCACTAGTGCAACAAAGTAAAATTACACACCTATAACCCTAAGTACTCAGGAGGCTGAGCCAGAAGAATCCCAAGTTCAAAGCCAGCATGGGAAACTTAGTGAGGCGTTGTCTCAAAAAACAAAGGAGAGAGAAGTGGAAGGTTATGAGACAAGTTCAGCACCAGCATCTGTGCATACAGAAGAAAGAGAAACAGTGGATTTTGATGTCTAGGTAAAGATTACGAGTAGAAGAGAATGTGTTTGACCTCCAGGTGTTTTACTGAATTTTCAGTTGCTGACGAAATACCCACCAGAAACACCGAAAGGAATAAATATTCCTTCTGGCTCATGATTTCAGAGGCATTGTTCCATGTTCCACGGCTCCACTGTTTAGCTTGTGGAGAGACGGGAACACCATGGCAGGGCATGGAGGAAAACTGCTCACCTCATGAAGCTAGAAGCAGAGAGGCAGAGCAAGAGCTGGACAGGAAGGGGCCAGGGCAAATCCAGCCCCCAGGGTCACCCTGTGAGCCCCCAAAGACATGCTCAGAGTGTACTTTACTAAAATTCTTCAGCATCATTCAAGCCAACTCAGTTAACAGTCGAGATTAACCATCACACTCAAGGAAAACCACTCACATGAACCTCTCCTGGGAAACTAGAAATGCTATTCCACAAAGAAACAACAAACAGAGCCAGGGAAAAGCAACTGGCAGGACCCACAGAACACTGAGCACTTAGAACCAGGACTCAAACAAATGGGGAGGTTGGTAGAGGGGGAGAAATGTCCTTCCTACTCTTTCACAATGCAGACAGGCAAACAAATCTCAACAAAAACCCAGAGAGGCAGCAGACAGAAAACCAACTGACTGCTCACCTATAATATTCTAAGTCAAGGGATTGTATCTAAAGCAGCGTGACAAGTAGCGTGCATACTCAGCCTGTCATTACAATGGTGAACACTACATAAGACAATATTGGCAAATAGCAGATATTTTTCCCCTTCTAGGGGAAGCAAGGAGAAGAAAAGAGGAAATACACCAACTTCACTGTTTTCCATAGATACCATCTGAGAAAACAGAAGGATCACTTGAAGGCTGTGTGGACTGTTACAGTTCTAAAGGTGATCACTAGTATAAACATGCAAACTCCCCCAATATCAGAATTACTCTTCCGATACAAAAAAATAAGACCAAACAGGAAACAAAAAATGAAAAATCCTTTAAAAACAAGAGTAATACATAAAATTGCAGGACTAAAACCAAATGACTGTCAGTCATACCGCTGTGCATTTAAAAGCTCAACCCATCTCCCAAACAAGTCAGATTAAGTCATAAAATAGAATCTAAGCCAGGATGTAAATAAAATATATTTATCACACTGAAGACAACAGCAAGATGAAAACTACCCAAACAATCTTGGGAAACACTACTTTAGATACTACAAAACTAAAGGCAGAAGACTGGCCAGTGTGGTGACACTTGACTGTAATCCCAGCACTTGTGAGGCTGAGGCAGGATGATTCTGAATTTGAGAGCAGCCTGGGTTATGTAATAATTTCAAAGCCAGGCTAGACTACATTGAGAGACCCAGGCTCAAAAATAAAGAAATGAGAGTGAAGAATTCCATGTGTAAGGACAGGATTAAAACACAAAATCACTTTATATTTATTTCGGATTGAAAAGGCCATAGATATAACAGATGATATCCAGGCACCCTGCTACTGGAGGAAAGAGTTTAACAATTAATAGCAATCCTAAGTACTCAGGAGGCTGAGACAGAAGAATCCCAAGTTCAAAGCCAGCATAGGAAACTTAGTGAGACCTTGTCTCAAAAAAAGTCAGTCAAACAACAGGAGCTGGCGATGAACTCAGTGGCAGAGAGAACTGACGTGTGTAAGCTCAGTGCTGAGGTGGGAACACAGAAAGCTGGGGAAGCTAACGTGAACTCTGAGATAAGATCACTGTAAAATGGTTTTGAACATCATGAACTTAGCTACAGATGTGTGTGTGCGCGCACACACACACACACACCCCTACCTACCTCTAAAGCAGCCCAGGGACCCCTCAGGAGCATAAATACCCAGGGCTCAGACCTGCTTCTAATACCATCTTTCAAGAACAAGAATCATTTTCTTGGAAAAGTGGCTGAACCCAGTGCAGTGAGAGCTAGGAATAATCTTTATCCGGTTTTGGTTTTTGTTCTTCTATGAAATGATTTTCCATGCAAATACCCTTTTCTCACCATAACTTTTACTAGTTAGCATCCTTGATGACACTTTACAGGAACTTTTTACAGTATACACCAAATAGTGATATTATAACTCCATCATTGTGCCTGTTAATTCCACTTTTATGAAGAGTGTCCTCACTATCAATAGCTTATATCAGAGTTGAGTTGTAGGTATATGTAACTATCAGTTCTTATTCTGTTGCTTAAACTGTCCCAGATTCAACTACTGGGAGCTCTTTTTGAGTTAGCTACTCTGTCCTTCTGATATGGTCCTATCATTTTCTAGCAGTGTAAGAATTGCAGGAGCCAGGTGTAGTGGTGCACACCTGTAATCCCAGCACTCTGGGAGGCTGAGATAGGAGGATCACAAGTTTGTGTCCTGCCTAGACAATTTAGTAACTTAAAGGGACCCTGCCTCAGGATAAAAATAAAAGGGCTAGGGATGCAGCTCAGTGTGGAGCTTCGGGGTTCATCCCCCAGTACAGAAAAATATATACAAAAATGAAAATTAAACATACCGCAGTGATTTGATCAATTTTTCTTCAAATTCTGTATTCATTTAAAAATGTACCAGCTTGGGCTGGAGATTTAGCTCAGTGGTTCCGGCGCCTGCCTCACAAGCGCAAGGTCCTGTGTTCGATCCCCAGTAACCACAAATGATGCTGGGCATGGTGACTCACGCCCACCAGCAATCAGTACCACATACCACAGTGCTGGGTGTGGTGACTCACACCTGTAATCCCAGCACTTGTAGGCAGAGACAGGAGGATTGCTGAGTTCAAGGCTTTGCCTGGGCTACATAGTGAGCTCAGGGCCAGCCTGAACTACAAAGCGAGACCCTGTCTCAAAAAAAAAAAAAAAAAAAAAGTACCAGCTTGATAAATTTCTGCTTATCACAGGCTAGATAACTAGGCTGAGTTAAAGCAAGTTTAGTCAACATAAGGAAGGCATAGCAAAGGCCTCAGGCACTTTTACTGTAAAACGGAAAGCAAAATGTGCACAGCAGTAAAAAGCTGGCCCTGGTAGTACAATTTCAGCACCCTGGGAGGCTGAGACAGAAAGCTGGCAAGTTAGAACCCAACTGGGCAACTTAGGAACTTGGTGAGACCCTGCCTCAAAATTTTTAAAAGGGGCGGGGAACGTACTTTGCTACTCAGCATGAAGTCCTCAACTTAATTCCTACTACCATAAAATAAACAAATGGAGGGCCGGAGGGTTAGCTCAGTGGTTCCGGCACCTGCCTTGCAAGCGCAAGGTCCTGAGTTCAATCCCCAGTAACCACATACAATGTTGGGCGTGGAGACACGCCCACCAACAATCAACACCACATACCACAATGCCGGACGTGGTGGCTCACGCCTGTAATCCCAGCACTCGGGAGGCAGAGACAGGAGGATTGCTGAGTTCGCGGCAGCTTGCCTGGGCACCATAGTGAGCTCAGGGCCAGCCTGAACTACAAAGCGAGACCCTGTCACATGAAATAGAGATAATTTTTTTTTAAATTTTGAGACAGGCTCTCACTTTGAAGTTCAGGCTGGCCCTGAGCTCGCTATGTAGCCCAGGCAAGCCTCGAACTCAGCAATCCTCCTATCTCTGCCTCCCGGGTGCTGAGATTACAGGCATAGCCACCACACCTGGCATCGTGGTATGTGGTATTGATTGCTGGTGGGTGTGAGTCACCATGCACAGTATTGTTGTATGTGGTTACCAGGGATGGAACCAGGGACCTTGCACATGCTAAGCAAGTACTGGAACCACTGAGCTAAATCTCCGGCCAATAGAGATAATTTTTAAAAACATACACTCTGTACCATCAGGACCAGAGAGGGGGACTCCAGTGGAAGTCAGCAACATGACCAAGAAATGAGGGACAGGTGACTCCTATACCTGCCAGTCGTGCCAAGGATCCAGACAAGGAAGGCATGGGGACAATGAAGCCGTGCCACAGAATGCCAGATCCCCCTCCTGGCTGCCCTCATGCCTGTCCCATGGCTCCTGGCAGGATACTGCCACCACCACTGGGCATACCCAGACTGAGCCCACAGACCCAGCTTCCTCACCTTTTCTTGCATTTTTTGTTACTGGCAAACAGATATACTAAACCTATGTCAGGCCACTTTGCTAAATTACCTGCTATTTCTAATAAGTTGCCTGTTCATTCTTTGGGGTTTTTATATGCCATCTGAAAATTGCACGGACCCATTTCAAAGATGCGACTACGCAGGAAGCTGAGCCCAGGTCAGAGGCCTGAGCTGGTAAAGCAATTATTTAGCATTTTCAGTTTCCAGAGCAAGAAAAAAAACACTTCAACCCCTAGGAACAAGTAAGGTAGATGATTCCCCAAATACAAGAATGCAGCAGGAAAAACAGCTTTTGCTAAAATCAAAAGTAAATTCTAAGGAAATGTTTTGCAAACAATAATCAGGAGTGATAAACACAAATAAGAAATATATGAGCAGGCTGGAGATTTAGCTCAGTGGTTCCAGCGCCTGCCTTGCAAGCACAAGGCCCTGAGTTTGATCCCGGTAACCACATACAATGCTGGGGTGTGGTGACTCACGTCCACCAGCCATCAATAACCACATACCACAGTGCTGGGTGTGGTGGCTCACGCCTGTCATCCCAGCACTCGGGAGGCAGAGGCAGGAGGATTGCTGAGTTCCAGGCTTGCCTGGGCTACATAGTGAGCTCAGGGCCAGCCTGAACTACAAAGCGAGACCCGGTCTCAAAAAATTAGAAAAATCATATTTAACTGTAAATAAACACAGGAAAGATACAATTTGAACATCACACTTAGATTTGAGGGAGGACCCCTCAGGGCAAATAGAACTCACCCGATTCAACCCCTTGTAAGATTCAGAACAAAGTAAGTGAACTTTCAATAACACAATGAGTCAACTGTTTAAAACTTTGCATGTTCTAAAAGTGTGTCCACATATGCTCAGGGGGCCTGCGGTGGTGAAATGGCCAGAGAGGAACAAAAGTCAAAGTACAGCTAAAAATTACTTTTCTGACTCTCCTCCCCTCCCAGAGGGCCATTCTCGTGGTTCTTCTAAGAAAAAAAAAAAAAAAAAAAAGACAAAGAACAGAAAGTGACACAAGGAAGAGACAGCAGCCTTGATTATCTATGCATTTCTCCACCTCTTTTTCACCCTTCCTTTCCTCAGGCTGGAATGGACCAGAGATAATTCAAGCCTTTATAAAAACTCCTATTGGCAAATGTTTGCAAGATTATTTCTGATTGCCTGGGTTAAGTGTCAAACAAGAGGCAGGGGATGGCTTTACAAAAGGTGACATACTAGGACATGAAGGATGAAGAGGAGAGGAAGGGGGAACAGTGCAGACTCGAGCAGCAGATAGCACCAAGGACACACACGGCCTCCATCCTGCGTGGGAGCAGGAGACTGCTGCATCCAGCAGGCGGGAACCCAGGGGCATGCGCAGCTTGGGAAGGCCAGATGCACAGAGCGACAGAAAGATTAATGCCCGTAAGTCATTCAAATATAGTTTTAAGTAACGAGGTGGAAATGGGCTCAGGAAGAACCTACATCCAGAAACCATCTCATACACAGATCAAGGGCAAAGCCATAGAACGTGTGCTTGTTACCAGTGTCAGAAAGACCCCAGGTTCCCAGAACATGGGGAGAAAACTATAATCAAAACAATCAAACACAGAGATGAAGAACTTTTAACTGCCAAAACCAAGTCAGTGAACTCTATTCTTTTGTTCAGGACATGTGTTCTTGATTGAAATTTTATGTGGATATACAGCAAAATGCTACAAAGGATCCCGTGGGGACAGGATCATATGGTGGCACTGTCATGTCAGTTCACGCCTATCCATGTGTGATGTCGCCATGCCTCTCTGTAACAACACTGAGTTCAGAAGAGGTGAGGCCATCCTCCTCACGGATGTGAAGAAACAAAGGCTGCTGGGCCAGCACACAGCAGAACTCAGCCCCAAACACCGGTTCTCTGACCCCCAGCCTAATGGTACAACATCTCAGGGGCCAAAAGCGTGGCCCCTGAGCAAGGCCTGAGTCTCAAATCTGTGTGCATGCTGTTCTCTATTTCACACATATGTATGGATGGTTTTTTTTTTGTATAGCTTTAATGTTTTTCTGATTAAATGCTAATGTATCCTCATCCTAAGCAAATTTTACAGAACTGTGTACAATAGAAAATAGCATCACTATCTATCGCTTCTCGGCCTTTTGGCTAAGATGAAGTGAAAATAGCATCACCGCATATTCTGCCTGCTCAAGATACCTGCTACCAGTAGTTTGAAGCATATTCCAGTACTCCACTTTCTGTGTATATTTTATGAATACATGGTAAGAGCTATATAACTGTGTGTCTGTGTTTGAATGTATTTCTGTAATACTTGCAAAATGTTTCTACTGGGTTTCTGGAAGCAGAATGTTGAGTCACAGTGTATACTTTTTAAATTCTGGTATCTGCTGCCAAGTAACATTCCAAGAAGTTGCACCATTTCTACTGGTACATAACATGGACCGACAAATGGGCTAACTTCAGATGTAAAATTTCTGTGAAAGACAAAAAGCACAAATGGATATAATAAACCAAACAAAATATTTGTTAATCCTCCTTATATATGAAAATTTCTTACAAATCAAAACATAAAACGAAAACAATGGGCAGAGGTATTAAAAAATCAAACACAGTCAAAAAACATTTAATTCCACAAAGTAAAGTCTAAATTAAAAGTATTACTTTTCACCCATTAAATTGGTTCCCCCCCAAAAAATTGAAAGAGAAGCGAGTTCTTTAGAAGAGTGACAATGCAACTTCTGCAGGGTGTTTTCACCATGTATGATTATTTTAATAACTATAAACTGAGCCAGAACACAAGGGCACAATAACTTATTTATGGAAACACTTAAACCCACTGTTGCTAATAGACTGTCAATTTAAAAATTTTAAAGTTATGCTGAAACCATACAACAGAGTATTTCATGGCCATAAAATATTTGATAATTTTAGCATAGAAAAGTATTCATGACATTAAATTACAGAGAGAATGATCTTCTCATATATATGTACCCAAGCCACAGGAAAAAAAATCTTAAGAGACAAAAATATTAATTATACTTCTATCTGCAGGGAGGAATGACAGGTAGGTTTACACAACTGTTTTGGATGGTGTCCGTGGATTAAGGAAAACATTAAGACTATTAGGCCTTGAGAAGAGATGGGAACTTTCCAAAGCACGGAACCTGAGGGTCAGAACTAGACTAGGTCCTAGAACTCTTCCCATTCTGAAGCTGAATTACAACTAAGGAAATACTAAAAAGGAGCTGCTTCCTATGAGTTAAGCAAAACTTGCTCAAGGTTATTTCCCTCAATCTTTCTGGGAGACTATATTGCAATAAAGGTGCTCCTTTACTGATTTTTTTTTTTTTTTTTTTGTGACAGGGTCTTGCTTTGTAGTTCAAACTGGCACTGAGCTCACTAGGTAGCCCAAGCAAGCCTCCAACTCAGCAGTCCTACCTCTGCCTCCTGGGATTACAAGCGTAAATCACCACACCCAGCATTGTTGCATGTGATTACCAGGATCGAACTCATGACCTTGTGATTGCCAGGCAGACGTCAGAACCACTGAGTTAAATCTCCAGCCCTGATCACATGATTTTTTACTTCTCTGAGATGATGGTTACATCTTGGAAGGACTTGAGGGGGTGATGAAAACCTAGTCTAGACTAAACCTTTCTGAGGTTTCAGAACATCAGTGCAAATCTAAAAGCCCAGAAATGCAGTTAAGTTTATCCTACTGACATCCAAGTTACTGCTTCTGGTTTATAAATCCAAAAAAGAAGTGAAGGCAGACACGGCACGTTGGATGTACAGCAAACTATCAAAGTCATTCATTACCTAACTTTTACTCACCCCATTTTTAACTGCCCACAAAAGCATACCCAAATATTTGACCATGGCTTCAACTCTTTAGGTATTATAAAAAAAATTAAATGATTACCTCTCCTATGAAGACTACTATAACACAGTCCAACTTGTCTTCAGGATACAGATTATCAATAAGGGAATGAAGAGTTTCTATGAGGTAAGATTTAACTTCTCTCTTCACTGTGGGAATTCCCATTACTATTGAAACTGAAACAAAATAATATAACAATTACATAAAAATATGTTACAGGACAATATAGAAAAACACTCTACTTCAAAAGTATTACACCTTCATAAACTATCCAAGGGATTCTATTTCAATTTCATAAAAATAAAGGATACAAACAGCATACTTATAACACTAATTCTTTTCTACACAGCTTACCTATTAAAAATATGGAACATCAGAAGACTAATAAAAGATATTAAAACACACTAAGAATGAGTGCTACAAACAGCAAGTTTTATTATACAACAGAACTTAGAAATAAACATATTCAAAAATAATGTCTTCCATATCAACTCCAAGGAAATGAGGCACAGAGAAGGCTATGATGTTATTTCTACAGTTTCCTTACCAAAAATGCATAACCTCAACCTAGCCAGGAGGAAACATCAGACAGATCCAAACTGGGGATCCACAAAATAACCAGCCAGTGCTCTTTCAAGGCTCCAGGTCATGGAAGACAATGAAGAACTGTCCCAGGTTGCAAAAGGCTAAGGAAGCACAACAATTAAACGAAATATGGAGTTCTGAGTGGATCCAGAAAAATGATGATAATGTCAGCTCAGGCTAGTTAATATCCTTGGGCCAACGTTCATCTGGTTTGAACACTGCCCTGTGGTTGTATGAACACGAGGAGACACTACTTGATAATAGAAGGGAACTCTGTACCTACAGCTCTAAATTTACCCTCACTTCTATTACATTGCTTGTTCCAAATCTGTCCCTACCTGACTAATATACTGGGGAGCAATTTAGGCACAACGTGAATCTTACATTTGCTTATGCAAGGCCCCCTCTGAGCTACCCACTAAGTGAATGACAGTAAACCATATCTACCTGAACCAAATTCAGGAAATTGAACCAAACCACCAGAAATAAATACACATGATACACCCAGCTCCCACATCTATTAGCGGCCTCAGTTCACCACATGCAGCAAACCACCCCATCTATCAGATGTTACACAAGGCTCCTTTGACCTCAGATCATTGGCAGGCAGTAGGCAGGTCTGCTCTTTTGCACCCACTTTAACAGGGGAGGGGGGTGGGGGTGTCTAGGCCGAGTACCATATTTACTGTAGTAATGTGTGCTCATTATTCATGTCTAGAATTCTACTTATATCTTTATTAGGCTCTTACCATTTTTATGTACAACAAAGTTTGAGTGTTATGATCCTGATCCCATTTTTCACATTTTATAGCATAATTCTGTAATAGTGCAATTATTTTGGGGAACACGTATGTTACCAAACTGACGGTATCTTAAAATGAATTTTTTAAAACTACATCTTAAAGTCTTAGTATTCTATATGCTATATGTCAGTAGAG